>JAHWXV010111043.1:0-11586 GCA_024586415.1 Phrixothrix hirtus
TTATGTGCCATTCAATAAACCTCCTTTAGTTCAAAATTGCATTTTTGTTGTACTTGATTGTTCAGGTATTTTTGAATTTACGTGGGTATTTAATTAACTGATCAAATTGGCCATAGCAATATGTCTCATACTCATGTAATTCGTTCAACTTCGGTCACTTGTTAAAGATGTATAGTTGACCAACAATTTCTTGTTTAATATAGTAGACCAAGTTAAAAAGCAGGGATAGGCTGAAAATTTTAATTGCAAATATTTTAAAAAATATGGAATTTAGACACATAGTTTATATGCATTTTTTGTCACGCATATTAAGATGTGTCTGTTGTTAGAGTAATGGTCCAGCCAGGACCGCCCTGTATATTTTAGATTGGACTTGGTATATAGTCTATGTTTTATACGTCTTATTTCATCGTACCTTTCTTTGAACATTGCAGCTTCGATTAATTGCCTAGAAATTCTGTTATGAAGAGAAGCAAGCAAACATTAATAAGTGTAAATGGAAACAATATGAGAATAATAGTTAATGTGCTTAGCATCATTGTATACATAATTCTAAACAATCGCATATTCCAGTAATCTGAATTTCTTTAGTTGTATGTATCATGTATAGATTTCACTACCGTTTCTTTAACTTTGTGCATGTAAATAATTTACTTCTAACAATAAGTACCTATATCAGATGTAATGATTATGTACATTTTTGATTTGACTTCCACTTCTGGGGTTTTAGTTGAAGAAACTACATTGTAATTTTATAGACTACCAGATTTTAGTGAAAATTAATGATCAGGAAAAGTTATTCATATTCAGGTTGGTCCATTTATTTTTGCTGGGTGCCCATGCATTATAAAGAAATTGTTTTGGGCATTTTTTTTGTAGATAGACAGTATTAGGTTTTGTTTTTTGAAGGGGTAGAGTAAAGGGGTGCAATAGCCCCTAGTTTATGACTAGCCTGAATTTCTGAGAACATAAATGAATCAAAAATTTATATGTTCTATTTAAGTATTGCTCAAACATTAACACTAAACTAGTCTTAAAGTTACAGCCTTTGTATGTAAGACCCAAAATATAATTTTTCATATGTACACACGGTGATTTTAAAATTGACTGATAAACTTTAACATGTTATTGTAGAGGCCTAACCATGTCCATTAACAACAAAAATCACATGAAATAGAACACTTTTTTGGAAAAAATTGAAAATGTCATCTTTTTGAGAACTGCCGGAAAATGTGTATACAAATAAATGTCTGGACAAATTTTCTGTGTCATGGAAAAAATAACATGTTTTAATATCAAATTACAGAATGTGTATGTTTATTTCATATAGATAATTGATATCATTGACCTAAATTTTTATTTGTTTGTAGTTTACACAGAAAAAATTCTAAACACATTCAAAACGAAGACCATATCCAAATTTTTATAAGTAACACAATTTTGATAATTTTCTTTTTTAAAATTCGTAAAAACTAAAGAAACAAATCTCTTTACATGAAGTGTTCAAAATGCTTGATGTTTTGATATTAGTTAATTATCCACTATTACACAAACATGATATTTAATTTAAAACTAAATGTAATTAAATTAATGAACACAAAAATGACAATTAGTACACTGTGTGATAAAACACGAAAGATCCTGATAATTTAATATTGCATACAACGTTTGGAAATGAACTCATCAGAAATGCAGTGAGTATCCCCAATTAAGTACATTTATCATTTTAGAATGATGTAACAACTGTGCCATGTGTTTATAATTCACTTGAAACGATACATTCAGCTGTTCCGTTATTGCAGGACCTTCTAAACAGCGTTTTTTTGAGAAACGGCAAGGAATTTTTTAAAAAGAATATTTTTCTCTTGATTTAGAACTATCCCCACTGTATGGTCTAATCTTGTTAGTGTATTTTAAAATCAACCTTTATTTTGGAAACCTGGCCCCAACAACAGGTCAAAAATCTGGAGGTCTTATATGCAATAAGTAAAAAAATTATATGGGGTGTTTTACCAACCCAGACCTGGAATTGCCAGGGAAAATCTGGAAACTTAGGTTCCTAAAATTTTGTTGATTTTAATTTTTGGTTCAGAAAGTTACATAAATGTTAAAGATGTATTGGTTTTGAATTTTACACAAGCAAGTTATATGTATGGTGAAGCATAGCATAGTTGAATTATTTGTACAGGGTGCGAGGAAATCTTAATCATACAACTTTATTTTTCACATTTTCTCAAAATATTTTCCATCACATTCTATAGCATACATTTGTTAAAATCAGTCTTCAAAACCTTGTTTCCACTTTGCATTGTCAAAGAACCACATGCTTCAATTCATGTGACTAATAACTGATCATCGTTAGCGTTGACCTAGCGAAGAAATTTAAAAATGTATACCTTAAGATCTAAACTAGTCCACAATTTTTCTATCGAAAATCATGTGCAATATGAGCAATATGGTGGACCATTATGATGAAAAAATCAAGTGTCCATTCTCTAGTTGGATGGAAATTTTTCAAGATCTAGATTATTTAAAGGAAACATTTTTGAATGTATCATGCAGCAGTGATTATCTTCCAATCATCTAGAATCCTCTTGATATTATCATGTAAATCGAATAAAACCATGAGCATTTTATTCCAGACTGATTGTGTTTGTTTTATGAGTGATGTTTCTTTGTCTTCAAACACCCGCAACTTACATCTAGATTTCATGGGAACATCGTAATAATAAACCCATGTTTGATTGTATGTCATGACTAAATTTATCAATTTGGATTTGGTGAAATCATTTTTTAAAAATTTCTGGACACTATTTCATTCATTGTTGTCTTTGAGCTTTTGGCCAAATTGTGTAATATCCAATATATACAAATCCTTCACGACTCTAGCATATTCATCTTCGTCAAACATCTCTCTTTTAATGTTTCCTTTTTTCAATCCTTGTCACTGAATTCTTCTTTGTCATCTGCTTCTTCAAATAATGAACGATTAGATTCTTGTTATAATAAATCATCCACTGACAGATTCCATTGTCATTGCCTAAGAAAATTGGTCATATAAAAACCTTTCAAAACACCTTGTAAAATGCTTGTGCATTGTAATGTGCTATTTTGCCAGCCCCAGCTGGTGTAGTGGTTAGCATGTTTGCCTCTACACCCAAGGGACACAGGTTCAAACCTGATAGAGGTCGGTAAATTTTTCAGCGGAGAAAAAACGCCTTCTTCTCGGATAAGGAAGTAAAATCATAGGTCCCGTGTCAATGTGATGTTTGGCATGTTAAAAAACTCTACTGGCAGTGGAACTCCTCCAGATTTGGCAAAATTTTAGTAGGCATGGTGAAATGACTATATAACAGTTCCAGTCCAAGAGGGCCAAGGGAAATTCCGCATCCCGATCTCTCAGCCACAAAAACAAACAAACAAACAATGTGCTATTTTTGGAATCTAAAAGATGAAGTTATTGTGATTTATAAATGGCAAGGGGCAAAAAATGAGTCACCATTGATGGTATTGTAATTAAAACCAATAGTCAACAGGTATTTTTTCACTGTTCAGAGTTTTTTAAAGTATAGCATAGTTAATAAGGTCAGAAATTTATTTCAATGAAAACTAGACAACATGTGTTAAAATATTACTTAGGTTAATGCAAACTGAAGCTAGTTTCAGCAAAGCTACCAAGTTTAACTCAAATGTGCGAGGGTCATTCAGAAAGTAAAGAATGTTTTTTTCTACAGAAATTATTATTGGATATAATGAAACAAACCTTTATTTTATATACAATTTGATACCTAAGCTGCTTTTCTACAGAGTCATCATTCAAATTTAAGCACTTGTCGTACCGTTTCATTAACTTTTCTATGCCGTCTGCATACTTAATTGCTGCCAAATTGTTCAACCACTAATTAACGGCTTTTTTAAGTTCATCATCACTTGCGCAGTGGTTTCCACCCAAAAAATTCTTCAATTTGGGGAATAAATGATAATTACTTGAGGTTAAGTCTGGACTGTATGGCAGATATTCAAAGATTTTCCACTCGAACCACTGAAGCAAGTCCTGTGTCAATGCAGCTGCACGCGGACATGCATTATCATGAGGGAGAGTGATTCCCCTAGTCAGCATTCTGTATCGTGAAGTCGGTGAAGCGTGTGGCAGTAGGCCGCTGCATATATGATCTCACCTCTAGGCATGTAATCAATGAGGAGGACACCCTTACGATCCCAAAACACCATAGCCATAATCTTTCTGGTGCTCAAAATTTGTTTTGCTTTTTGCTGTTTCGTTGAGGATCACAAATGATGCCGTTGTATTGACCAGTATTCTGTTTCTGGAATAAAATGAGATATCCAAGTCTCATCACCGATAACAATGTGATTCAAAAGTTCATCACATCCTTGTCATAGCAACAAAGAAAGGTCGATGCCACTACAATTTGTTTGGTTTTGTGGTCGTCTGACAAAATTCAAGGAACCCTTTCTTATAGCCCAAATTTTCCCTAAGAATTTCGTACAACGCAGTTCTTGAAATTTTGGGAAAGAATGAGTGCAGTCCACTAATTGTGAAATGCCGATCTTCTTGAATTTCTGTTTCAATCCTTGCTTTGAGTCTGTCAGTCACAACTAAGGGCCTACCCATGTTCTTCATCATGAACATTCGTCCATCCACTATTAAACATGATGCACCATTTTTGAACTCATGCTTTGTTCATTACATTACCGTAAACCGCAGTTATCTGTCTATAAATTTTGTTGGGTCAGACTTTGTGTGCGTTTAAAAAGCAGATAACACTATGAACCTCACACTTGGCAGGATCGTTAATTTTGTCATACATTTTAACATTACACAGCTAAGCAGTAATTAACCGTAGCCAATCTTAGCTGCTGCCATACTGAAGTGAAAGAGTGCCACTGTCAGTGACCGGTTGGCGGTGGTGGTGGGGGGACGTAGTCACTTGTCATAATACAACATCCTTTACTTTCCGAATGCCATCGTATATTACTTCCATAAATTTTGAATGAGTGCATTGATATCATAAACTTTCTCTTCTTAAATATTTATTTATGGAAACTTTCACAGTTATTATTCATAATTAAAACAATTTTTGGATTAAACTGTGTAACATTAATAAAATTAAACGTTTTGAAAACTATTCGTTTTCTTTTTCAATAAATTGACAACTCAAAATTGACAATTAATTTATTAATTTATTTACAGTAGGACCTGGATATTTTGTCATTGCCTTCTATAATTCGCCACCACAGATGATACTTTCATAAGTTAATTTAAACCTGATTACATAATCATTTTAAGAATTTTTATTTTCAAACCTATTTCAATTGCTATTGTTTATTTGCTTAAAATGACTATAATGGAATTATGAATTGAACTATAGTAAAAGTGTACTACTGTAATTTAATTCTGCTTATAAAAACACGTGATTTTTGTTTAAGACGTATTTGTAGTAGTTTGACCTATTAAAGTACTTTGGCCTTGTTTACCTTCTTTGAAATAATTTAAAACAATTTTAATCGATCTTACACTTTAATATTGAATTTTTAAAAATATTGATGGTTTCTTATTGTTTGTTTCATGCTACTTGTTAGAAGCACAAAATTCTAAATTATTTTACCTTAAATGTTTGACATGAATACAATTCGTATTCAACGGAGTTATTCTAAAATAAAATATTCAATTATTTTTACGTGGACCAGTAACTATAATATTCTCTAAAAATTACTATTGTAAAAAAAAAAGAACAATTGGAAAGTACATCTTTTATTTATTTTTAAATTTTTCGCTTACCTGTTGGATTCTGCAGATCAGTTCTAAAATGTGTCGGATAAAGTAATATAAAATGCTTTTAACTTTATCTTCTAGAATAAATATTTTTAAAAATAAACATATTCCTTACTTCAAGATATACTACTGAGTATACATATCAAGGACAACAATATTACTATTCAGCATGGCGCACACACCAGGGTTGGACTTATACAATAATTGTGAATATATATTTTGAAAACTATACGTTTTTGAAAAAGATTTCTTACAAACTTTTTGTTCTGCAGGTCATAAGGCGGTATTATCCACAGTTTTTGGTACAAAACAATTCAAACTCAAAATATTGCTTAAAATTCTATATTAATAATTTAGAGATCGTTGTTTGCATTTGGGATAGTGGTAGATGTACATTTCATTGATAGCAACAAAACAACACAAAAAATCGACCTTATCTTTATTAAAAAAGTTCAAGTTGTTCTTAGGCATTTGTACTTTCATATTTTTTATCCAAATTCAATAAATGCGGCACCCACCCTATTAACAATTCGGATATGCGTAATTTAATATGCAAGTTGAGATGTCGTATGTTTTTAGCTCTCCTATCAACTTATTCTATGATCTTTAGAACATGCGCCTGATCATTATATCACCTCATTTAAAGTGTGCAACCCAGCAGCGAATTGTTGCTTTCCACGAGGTATAACGTACCATGAATAATGATTTTTAGAATTTTTCAATTAAGCGTTTTATTTAAACTCATTGTTAAAAAATAAAGTGTTCACTATTACTTTATAAGGTTTTATAAAACAACGCACTATTTGAAATTGATGGCCATTTTTTTTAACCTAGAGGGTGTAAGTAATGTTTTAGGTCTTGTTAAATTACCTTCGTGTATGTACAAACAAGTATAATAAAACATAAATGTGCACACAATGTTTTTAAAGTTTGAACTGGAGTCGAACTAAAATTGAAATTGACTAAAATTTTCAAATTGGAACAAGCCAAAATCAAAATTCGTTTTTAACATTTTTTACTAAATATTAAAGAAATTATATTTTATTCAAAAAATTTAGTTTTTGTTTTATTTACTAAGCAGTTAAGTTTGCTAACTTAGTCATTTAACATTTCATTTATTTATTAAAAGATATTAAAGGAAGCAATGGCGAAAAATACTAGAAATAATAGAAAATATGCTCCAATCAAATTAGAAATGAAAACATATATGAAAAAAAAATTGATTAATTTGACATAACACACAAATCTATAGAATTGCTTGTCGCAAGTTATTGTTATTGTTTTGATTATCTAACATGTAACATTTTAAAGGTTGTCGCTCATTTATGCATTCCACCACATCATATATACATTACTCACACAGTTGAGTGTTGATGTCAGGGAATTACATATAATAAAGGAAGACATATCAAAAGTTTGAATTTCTTCCGAAATTATTATTACCAACAGAATAAATTTCAGCACTTCCTTAATTTGGAATACTTTTTGTCTGGATATCACTTAAAAATTAAAAACATAGTAAATACTCAAGTTCCTTAGATGTCATGACATCTAATAGCATGCGATCATTTAAATTTCAGTTCCCAGTGGGCCATGAAATTTTTTCCGCATGCCAACCAAAGCCAATACCTAACCTGCAAATTATGTCAAGAAATTTGGTGCGAAGAACTTTATTATTAAATTAAAATGGGAAATTTATTTATAACATTTGTATAAATGCATGAATTGAAGACAATTGCATTCAATGCATTTGTGAACTCTTCGTTTGAAATTCTCGAACATGTTCTATAAAATATGACAAATTCAAACTGTCAATTTGACTGATAATTATTACTGAGAATGGATTAAGCTACGACATGAATTTTTTTCATAGCCCACTGGGAATTGAAATTTAAATGATCACATGGTAGTGTGCTCACATGTCAGGTACGTTATGGTGTGTTGCTGTGAAAGAACCGCAATCACTGAATGCAATGTATTGTTCTGCACCGTTCCATATAGAATAAAATTAAGCATGTTTCAATTTGTTAACACATTTAATTTAAACCATATTAGCTCTGTCCTGTGCCGTAATGTTTAAGTGAGCAACAACCTTAGTCAATATGGAGTGGAAATGGCAGTTATGTTATTTAGCATACTGTAGTTGAGTCTATCATATTATTTAAATGATAAATAAGTTGAGATATTATAGTTAAATTGCATTAAAATTAAATTTGTCACAGCATTCAAATGTAATCGATATTTTGTTAAGCATTGCTCAAGCTGCGATTGTAGCTGTCACCTTTGCTTTTGTGCAACTTGAATTCCATCTACAGGAAGCATATTGTACCCAATAGACCAGATTTCTGTTACAAAGTTTTAAATCTGACAAACATTTCAATATATAATATGGTTATTGGTTCAAGGATTGAAAATATATTCTACAGGGTGTTCATTTAAGCAACTTTTCTTGTATGAAACGCTTGTCATTAACTTGATAAAAAGTGTAGAAAATGTAAACGAGGTTGAAAAATAGTGTAGCTTGTACAAAGTGTCTTAATAAAGCATAACCTAAAGAAACATGATTTCTGTAAACAAAACATCCCTTAATTTTTTTTATCATAATTGAACCCTTTAGACAAGCATTTCTTAATCCTTTTAATATACAGAACCTCTTTTTTAATAGCTGCTTTTTTTGTGGAATCCCTGATTTGTTTCAATAGTATGTTTTTAATGCAACATGCAAAACACGCAAACTTTGCAGAGTCTCTGAGTGATCTCTACGGAACCCCAGAGTTCCATGGAACACAGTTTACGAAATGCTATTCTAGACAAACTATGTTCAATCCTAAAATGTTTTTGATGTTGTACATAATATTGTGAAGTACGAATTTTTTACATATTTTTGGGCTATATAAATTATTCACTTACAGTGTGATATGTTGACCATTTTCATTTTAGATTTGTTGAAAATTTAGGTTAGGCCTCATGGAGAACTCACTAATTTCATAAGAAATATATAACCAGAACTTATACAGGCTGTTCGTGTAAATTAAAAGCAACATATCCAATTTCACTTTTCATGATTTGTTTGAATGGAACACCTTATATTTTATTTTAATTATGAATACGGCATTGTTTAAAAATTATGCTAGAAATAACTTACCACATGGGATTAATGGGTTCTAGATGAGATCTAACCTAAATTTTCAATAAATCTTAACGAAAAATGGCTAATATATTACATTGGAATTGAAGGATTGATTATTTGCCAAAAAACATTTGAAAAATTAATGACTTGGCAACATCAATTACTATAAAAAATATCAAATGTTTTTAAAGAAATCACGCTTCTTTAAGTTATGCTTTATTGGGACATTCTGTACTTGTCACGCTATTTTTAAATGTGCTTGTGTTCGCCCCATTTATGTTCCCTCTGAGTTTATCAAGCCATAAAAGAAATGCAGTTTAAATGGACACTCTGTATATATAATAATGTTTTGAACATATTTATATACCTATAATAAGAGGCTGTTTGATTTTTTAATGTTTTCAAACTACATGTTACTAATGGTAATCTCACCATTGAGAGAGGATGGCCTAGATAACTAGAATCAGTTATTAGGATTTCTTGAACTGATTGCACAACTTTCAATATACAGGTTGCCAATACTTTAGTTACTAGGCATTTTATTTTTCATTTTCATTTTATTCAACACCGAGTATTACATTGGTACGTACTCCTCCCAAAAAATCATTCATAAATTTTGAATGTTATGGAGTTAGGTGCAAATAAGACGTTGATATTTTCTTGCCTTTAATGTGATGCAATAGCATCTGTTCCTACTTATATAGTTGCAAACATTCATAGAATTTTACTGTTTTGCTTACTTTAATTATATGTAAAATGTATTCTCTCAAAGAAAAATACATGAAAGCATCGAAGTAATCTGCCTAGAGTGAATATTATAATGGTAATCGATTGTTTTAGCTACGTTCAGATATTCAGTTCTAATCACTTTTGGTGCTTCGTTGCTATAGTTTTCATTGTTCCAAATAATTGAAACTATACCAACGGAGCACTAGGACTGTTTAGAACTGAATATCCAAACATACCTATAAATAAAACCAAAGATTAGTCATCTTAGTGCAGAAATGAGAGGTGTAATATAAAATACAAGGGCTATCCAGAAAGTCGATTACGTTTTGTTATAAAAAACACTCAGTACAAGAAAAAAATTTATTATTTCATTTGAAAGCAGCACTGAAATACTACTTTTAAACGTAGTCACCATATAAATTGAGGCACTTATCGTAGCGGTAAACAAGCTTTGAAATTCCATTGTCATAAAATTCTGCCGCCTGAGATTTCAACCAATTAGTCAGGCCTTCCCTCAGTTCCTCATCGTCATCAAAGCGCTACGTTGTGACCATGACTTCATCTTTGGGAAGAGGTGGAAGTCGCTGTGGTATGGTGTATGGTGGATGAGGAAAAACCTCCCATTGAAAATCTTCAAGGACTTGCCAGGTGCAATTTGCCGTGTGGGGTTGGGTGTTATCGTGAAAAAACAAGGAGCAATGTCTGGTAAATACGGCGGGTGGGGTAAAATTTCCCAATTGAGTGTTTCCAAGTAGGTTTTTTCATCACCAATGACTAAACAATGCAAAAAACCCTTTCGTTTATGCTTGGCAAGCAGCAATTCACATATGAAGAATCGGTGTTCAACGTCTCTTGACTTCAGTTCATATGGAACCCAATGTTCTTGCTTTTGAATCATTCCCAATGATTTTAAATGATGTGAAATTGCTTGTTGGGTCACTCCTAATGTAAATGCAAGTTCTTCTTGCGTTTGGCACGAATCTTCATCCAATAATGCTTCCAATTCCGCATCTTCGTACATTTTCGGCCTTCCGCTACGTTCTTTGTTTTCGATGTCAAATTCACCGTTCTTAAACTTTTGAAACTACTCACGACAACTTCTCACACTTAAGGTAGCCTCACTATATGCTTCTACGAGCAATCGATACACCTCAGCTGCCAATTTCTTCAAATTAAAGAAGTAAATCAAAAGTTCCCGCAAATGACGCTTATTCATCTCAAAACTCGACATTTTCATACGAAAAAAAATATATGATGCTGATACAAAATCATAAATGTTTCAAGATTATGTTGTTACCAGATGTCCAACCTTACGATATGACGTTTTACATCAGACAATTTTAACCATAACTTACTGGTGGCGCCATTTTTTGTAAAACAGCAGACTTATTTATACTCCTTTTAAAAAATACATGACTTTTGATTTTAAAATATAAAGTAAAGGATGAAGTTTGCTTTGCTTCAGTTTCTGACTAGAGTTTGACTGCTTATAAGCACAATTTTCATAAAACTTTGGTCTATTGATGATAAATATCATTTTCTTCAACCTGTTGCAATTAGTTATTGGCTGAATAAGTATTGCTTCAATACATTGAAATTTTTGATGTACCCTTTATAAAACTTTTTAGTTTGTACTACTCATATTAACAGGGTAAAGCTTATTCACACTATCGAAGAGTCTATGCAAGATTTTTGTTATTCATCTTAGTGTTAGAGTTTACATTATTGCGAGTCTACTGTATGTACCTGGGTTTATTTTTACCATAGGTTGTAATCAAAAAAATAATATTGTATCTGCTAGAATTCAAGTTAAATCACACATTGTACATATTTTAACATACAGTGCTTTCAAATAATCCCGTAAACCACGTGATCACAGTGTTAGGCCACCCAACTAACACTAGTTGGCAATACTTTTTGTTAAAAATTCCTG
>JAHWXV010111097.1:0-18631 GCA_024586415.1 Phrixothrix hirtus
ATTATAATAATAAATTAAAAAATATTGCATACCAGTATGCATATTTGGTCAAAAAAAGGCATATAAGTGCATATTTTAAAGGCAAACAAGGCCTATATATATGCACATATTTTGGCTGCATTTAAATGCATATATTCCGCCCCCTAGTGATCAATTTAAAAAATTGTTTTATGGGAAACATAATAAAACACCGTATGATAATGTTAAGACTCATTTTTGCACTGAGTGGTGGCGAACCGAGGGTGTAGCATCCAGTGCACATTCTTGGCTTGTTCATGAACACATGGAATGTGCACACTCCGGTGATAAAACTGACAAGTATTACCGATTGATTAAATTTATAACATCAAGCTATTTGTCAATCTAAAAAAAGAATAAATGTGTGTAAGTAAAATGGAACTACTTTTGCCGTTATCAGAAAACAAAGAATAAAGGAAAACGAAATACAGATTTGGACAAAAACGGCGACCATATGAGCACGAAAATTCCAAATAGAAATTGGGCCGAATGAGATGAAAGATAAAGGAGTTAGACAACTAGTCAAAATATAGATAACAGTAGCAATTATGCACCTTCGACCAGTAGACAAGAAAAATGATTATTTATTCATTATTAAGTATGAATATAAATGTATGATCCTATAATGACGCTTACTCTACATGGTGATGGAAAAGCTTTCGCATACTCCTTGGATGCAGGTATTATGATAAGCCATGTCAATAAATTGTTGTCAATTATAGGTATAAAGTTTTTAGAAATCCCACAACTGTAAATAATAATTACCAAAACTTTAACTGTATGAAATATACCAGGCTAGTATATGATCATTGGCAGTGTATTGGCTAACACGTTTCGGTATTGATCCAAATATCCTCGGTTCAAATCCCGGCCGAGGAAGATTTTTCGATATTTGTGTCTTTTCCGATTTTTAAATTTCATTAATTTATATTAATCCTTACTACTGGATTCTAGTAGTTTTGAGCTATATGTTTCATAATTTGAATTATACACAACCGCTTTCAGAATTAATGTCCATTAAACAAAAAGTTTAATTTCGAGAAAACTAACTTCGTACACGCACACACCCACACACACACACACACACACACACACACACACACAAACTCCGAATCTCAGCAAGTTCGTATAAATATCTTTACTTCCAATGTGGCACATTTATCGAAAGATTTTCAACAGGTTGCTATATGGTCCTTGGTAGTGTAATGGTTAACACATTGGTTAAAATCCCGACAAAGGAAAATTTTTCAATATTTGTGCCTTTTTCGATTTTGAAAATTTCATTAATTTATATTACTATGTCAATGTCCATATTCCCTATATAATGGTCTAAAATCCTTAAAAAAGTTCTATGTGCTTCAGTAATTACCTATATATTACGGTATTAAAAAACTTGTCAAATCTAAATTGGTAGATAACCTTGAGAATTACTTCCATAGGTATTAAAAATTAGTTAAACTGTACTATTAGAGGAGAGTAACTCAAGATGTAGCGGTTTTTTAAATTATAAGAACTTCCAAAACTAATCAGCAAAATCAGTTTGTAATAATAAAAATGAAATTTATTTCAGTATTTAAGTAATAAACTAATATATAAACAAATAAAAAGCTTAAATTACTGCATTTGGGAAAAATGCAAATGACCCGATTTAGAAAATCAGTCTCCTAGGGTGAGTCGGGGGGTTACCTAAAAAAGAACACCATGTTTTGTAATTAACATAGCTAGACCATAATTGATCCTTGACTCCACAGGACTTGTGACCCTAACCTGAGTACTCATTGCAGCTGTACCATTCTTTCTTAGTCTCACAGTACATTTCATCACACACGATGCAACTTGTGTCATCTGCAGTGCTGTCTGCATTGATATTGGTTAATTTGTTCCGACTGAAATTTGAGTTTTGTGGAAGTTGTTAGTTTTTTTGTTCATCAACAATTTTTTTCTTGGCTGTTTTAACACTTTTTATTAATTTTATGGTCTTCAATGCCTGCGAATCATTTTTGTATGGTGACTGTTAAAATTGTAAATTTCAACGACCTTCTAACAGAACATGACCTTTTTTGCTTCTCCTTAGCGGTTGGTAGGGAGCTAACATCAATTAATTTTACTTAAATGTTGCATTTCATAAAGCTAATAAAGTAAAACCATTCCGCGGAAAAAAATAGCAGGTCTAAACTTTTTGTGTGTGAACTGTATCTGTATAAAATTATGAGAATTAGTCGTTCTTTTGATGATCTGGTTTGCTCAACAAAATATCTTATAAAACTTAAAAAGACGTCGCGGTCCATCCAATGGGATAGATAGGTTTCTGTTAGGTAAATCATGTATGATTTCTAGGTTTATTTCACTCTGGGAAGAATTAAAGAAAGCGCTAAAAAATTTCAAGTTGAATTGCGACGGACATTTATAATTAACGGCATTCCGATTGGCTAGTCGAGGAATTAATAGAGTTAATTCATAAAATCAGAATTAGGAATGAAGTAGATTAAAGTTTGCCAACTATTAGTTTAACTAAAAACAATTTAAATAATTAGCAGTAACCCTAAATAAATATATAGACTTGAATACACAGAATAAATGTAAACAAAAATTATATACAGCAACAGAATAGATTAGGAGGTCATTCAATTGCCAGCTGTGAGATTGGCAAAATGAAATAATTCAAATTTGGCATATACAGAGACTCCTGGGGATAGAAATAGAATGTAACAATTAGGAAAGTAGTAAACTATAAAAATTATGGAAATCTAGCTTGTTATAGAAAGCTTTCATGAATAATTTAAGATTATGAAATGTTACCGCCAAATTAAAAATGCCAAAGTTCGTAAGAAAATAGGATTTTCTGTCAAATTAACTGTGATTAGACTCAGCTGTAAAAGGACAAAACTTAAAACTTCAAATTTAAATGTTTATCTCATAAAATACATATTTTTAAGTCAAAGGACTAATTCTTGATTTCAATTCATTCATATCAAGTTTTTGGACTATAACGAAAGAGGACTTCCTAGAGTATCTTCCATAACGCTTAGAGACTCTTTTATCTGTCGTAAAACCTCTAAAAACGACTTCCTAGTGCACTTTCCATAGTGCCTGTAGACTTTTTGAGCTGTTATAAAAGCTCGATGCAAATACTCGCATCAACACCACATGAATTAATGCTTTTATGTTGTTCCCAAGTCCCGTAGAACGAATTTCACAAATATATCGGACTTTTTGATATATCTACGTAACCAACAGCTTTTACGATCATAGAAGACTATATCGCACAAACATATACACGAACGACTCTTTGTGTCCCGAACATCCAGCAAAACACTTTACACGATGCACGACAAAATAATACAACGACGATTTTGCATGCTAGAACATAGTAGTAATAGACGAGATGCCAATTTAGTGCATAATTTTTGGGTAAGATAGATTAAGGTTCGTAAATATTAACTGTACGTAAATGAATAATTTTTATGAGAATAATCAATTTTAATTCAACAGTCCACTTTCCATGACCTTCTTTATTTGTAGTAGTGATTTGAAAATCAACGATTTCATTCCAAAGAAGCTTCCTCCCATAGAATACATCCAAAATTACGAATATTTACTGTGGATGACCTTGAAATATTTGATAGAAAACGTGAAAATCCATTTGGATTAACTACTATTGCAATATATACTCATACAAATTTATATTCACGTACGCTTGCGTGTTATGTATAATGTTGTGTTTTACCAAATTTTTAAAAAAACAACTAAAACCAACCAAACGGCTAAGATCGCCACAACAATGTACTGCACACATGACTAACCAACAGAATTACAAACATTAAGAGCTTTCAGATTCTACAAAGGAATGGTGCAATATGCGTTCAATTCCAAAGTCCTTAGTTGTTCTTTCTTGAGAGACCGTTCCAGTTTTAGTTACTTTCCCTATACTAAAACAAATGCCCCATTTACACATCATTATAAATGGTTTCTAAAATTCAATGGATAATGAAAAATACTGGCAGAGTAATCCATTAGATTTTAATAGAAGGATTTTCCTAATATAAATAACAGAATGAAGTTTCCTCCTATGAAAGGCGCGGATTTTAAATTGTGAAAAAATTGTAAAAAGTGGAAAACCAGAAAACTGTCATAAGAATATAAATAAATGAACAATTCTAAGGCTTCTTACAAAAAGTTTTGTATAACCTAACTAAATAGTTAGAAATACAAAAGTATGTAGTTTGAATCAACGTATCTCAGCGCCCGCAGAGCAGCGGTTTTGCTCTACTTGGGCTCATCAGTGCGGGGTTGCTCGACAGATTGATTGAAAAAATAAGCTCATTTTTAAACACATTACTTGTGTATCTTCTTACGAAAAATACTGGCAGAGCTATCTATTGATTTTTGATAGGAGGATGTTAATAATATAAATAAAAGAATAAAGTTGGTCTGCGGCTGCTGCGATAGGTCGATTGGCTTTGCACTTGTGCCGAATTTAAAATCGCGCCGTTCATAAGATGAAACTTCATCCGTTTATTTATATTATTAGCATCATCCTATTAAAAACCAATAGATGACTCTGCCAATATTTTTCGTAAGAAACTACACATGGAATGTGTTCAAAAATGAGCTTGTGATTTCAATAACGTATGTCCAGCAACTGCGCACTGACGAGCAAGCATTGATCTTTGGGTACTGCGATACGTTGATTGAAAATATAAAATTTTAAATATTTACCTATTTAGTCAGGTTATAAAAAAATGTTAGTGAGAAACCTTAAAATTCTTCATTTATTTATACCCTTACGACAGCTTTCTGGCTTTTCACTTCTGCCAAATTTAAAATTCGCGCCGTTCATAGGAGGAAACTACATTTTTCTTTTGGATAACATTAAAAGCCATACATAAGTTTAGATTTAACGTGCAGGGCAACGTGTGATTAATAGTTATTATTTTAGGTACCTTAAAACAGAGTTGGTTGTGACACATAATAACCTGAATGGGACACTCTTACTATACTAGAAAATAATAGGTTTACTATTGGTACTAAATTACAGTTAATATATTTACTGTAGGGTAGTCCAATTTATTTTGAGAATTATTTGTCATTAAGAAAAAAATAAATAGATATTGGATTTTGAATATCAACGATAACGAACTAATAAATATTTGTCCCATCACGAATATGAACCCGAAGTATATTGCATTAAATGTTTAAGCTTTTCTAGAACTTAACTGTTCGTTACATCTTTATCGGTTTTCAAATAACTACCAATTAAAGTTAGAAACCCTAGAAAATTCAAGGGAAGATCTCTCACCCTAACTACGTCCGTATGCAATTCAAAAAATATGGAGGAAACGTTTCAAACGCTTTCACCTATAATAATTTTCGTCACATCGGCCAAAACAATTCCATACAATTCCTTTGTTAAATACGCATACAAGTCCTATCAGTTTGAGGGATATTCTATCATGTACCTGAAGAATTGCTCATATCATTTTTGTTATCATATACCACCTACTAACCTCTAGCACAGCAATTCAACATTGAACAAATATTTTCTTGTAGTCAAACGGTGGTTAACTCCTTGTTTCCTTATAGCATGATAAAGGTTGTCAAGTTGTCAACCTATGTAACATATAACTATAACATATAACATCTTTCAGTAATTTTTGTGGTACTTAAGAGTTACTTGGGGATCGTTTACCTCGATCACATTTGATTAATGTGTCGATTCAGTGGTGTTTTAGTACTCAGTACGGGCAGTATTTTACCATTAGTCTTATTTGAATCGGCTTATTATCTTTTGTGATCCCCAATTTCTAAGGGTGACTTCTTGCCTTTAGTCGCATGATGGCAGTTAATGAAAGCTCTACATCACTTGGAATTTAGTGCCGTATTAAATATCCAAACACTATCAAAATTGGAGGAAATGGAATACATTTTCTTCTTAGGCTTTTATGAGTGATTTGGATTAACATAATTGAATACAAAATTAACTTCCGAAATATATTTACAGAAACTTTTGCAGTTAGAATTCATAATAAAATTAGATTTTTGGGTATAAACTGTGTAACTTATTAAATTAATAGAGCACAAAGAATAGTGGATTGAATAACTTAAGGAAATGGTTATTCACTGAATGATATTAACAATGTTGTGTTTCAAAGAAGGAGTTCTAATGATAGTGAAGCTTTAATTACTACAAGAACTACTCATTTACCTTATATAAAGCTCGTCACTGGTATAATTGGCATAATTTTGAATATTTAAACCTGCTAAGAAGATAATCAATTTTTAAGATGAGTAAAAGGCTGCTCTACTGGTCCTTTATTGTTTTGTAGCAGTTATAAATTGAGCTACTCTTGTGGTAACGTTTATTTAGGCCAAAAAAAAAAAACATAGCTTTATCACCAGAAGGAACGAGTGTCGGCATTTTTTCAAACTAAATCAATCCTTAAAATCTGCTGTAGAAGAACATGCTGTAGAAAATTTACATCTAACGAATTTAATAAAATGGAAATATTATCAAGAGTTTCTAATTATTATCATCGATTTCTTTAAAAAGCATTACAAAAGTATCATAATAATTTCAATAGACATGATGAAGATGTGAGTTTAAAAATATCACAGCACTTAGTATTTAAATAAGCTTTTACTCGGCCGATCCTTTTAATTTAATTAGTTGTCTGTCAAATATAATTGTGTTACTTAATATTGAAAAAGATAACATCTAGCCCTCGAAAATTTATTTATTAATTTAATAAGAGTTACACAGTTTATACCAAACAATCTAAGTTTGTTATGTTTTACTTTCAGGTTAATTGGGTATTAACTGTGATAATTTAATTCTTGGTAAAGGAATATGATCAAAAAGAGGAGTTATATGTAATAAAAGATTGAGTTATTCCTTTTTATCGTATTGTTAGGAATTGAATTTATTTGTTTCAACTAATATTGTACTGTTACGCTTAGGGAACTTTGACTTATTTTATAATTTTTACTGAATAGATAGAAGCTATGCCACATACCAAAAGTGTTCTAAAAATTGACAATGAAATGTTTTAAAGGAAATTTTATTATTGTTATATTAATTTTTAAAAAACTTTTGGCAGTTTGAGATTTATATAAATTATTTATATTTTGCTCTGAATATAAGTATATTTAATCTCTGAAACGTAAGCATTCAAGTTAAATATTTAATGTTAAAAATCCAATAAAATTTATTTAAACAAAATTTGCAACTTATTACGGTACCCAAAGATAACATACACATATTTTAGTACATAAAGATAAAAATTGTTATAAGATGAAGTTATTAGTCTTGTTAAAATTTTTCTGTCCCGCAGTATCTATAAAGTAAATTATGAATATGTGTTAACGTATATTATGCATATAATATAGGTTATTAAACTGGTAAAATTATTAAAATTGATGTAACTAAATTTTTAGATAAGTATTGATATTCTCTGCGCAATTTTGAAGTATTGACTGAAGCATTTTGTGACTACCCACATTAGAAACATACCTAAGTATTGCTTGGAGAGTTACAGTTACCTATAATTCGTAATAATATCCGATAATATCCTACATTAGCATATTGTATTTATGATTATTTGATAATATACAAATGTGCTATGCTTTTATATCTAGATGAGTGCAAATTAAGATATACTTAATATAACATTTTCAGTAAGTAAATATGTCAAATGTACAAACAGTTTAAGAAATTGTGAAAATAGGTGTAAACTATTATTCTCAGAATTTTTAATATCTATTTTATGATAAATGTGAATACACATAAATTTCATGAAAATACTATGAATACCTTAAAAATTGTAAAATCTTTATGTTTAATATTCCTTTAATGTCATTATTTTATTACCGGTGCTGTAGTTTCTGAATATTAAATCAGCGAAAAGGAAACTCGATATCTAAGAGCACTAAAGCTTTTACTGCTATATAGATTGGAGGAAGGATTAAAGTTATAAAAAGCATATAGTAATAAAAATGCTCTTATTTTAGAGTTCAAATCTAAAATGTAAGATATACTAGTCAAAATATATTTCTAGAATGAGAGAAACATATGTTTCTATAATTCTATCATTTTTGAATCAGTAAAATTAAACAGTAATTCAAAAATAAAAACGTTTCTCTGATACGTGTTTCCAAAGTTAACGATATTCTATAAATTATCTCCTTTTGATAATTAGGTATGTGTTGTTCATCTATGATAACTATTTGTTATATGTCACAGACTGAAAATATTAGGTAAGAAGACACAATTACTCGGTTTTTGAATTGAATGAATAGCAGCCAAGAATATCGTAGAAAGAAGTACGCTCCGGAATAGTTTGTAGACATCGATAAATAAAATTATTTTAAGATAGGCAGGAATGAATTGGCAGTAGCTAACGTACATCACGACAGATAGCCAAGTTTCCACTAACTGGCAAAGATTAAAAAGTGACAATTTGTATATAACGTAAATTCCAAATCTTATTGCGAAATGCTGTAAAAGAAGGTGGGTGCTAAGTGCGATTGTGGGGTTCCCAAAAAATTGACGGGTTTGCACAATCTTGCAAATTTGCATTCAATTGTTATATGCAAATGAAAATAAAAATTGTATGATGCTATGAAAATTTAGACTCCAATTTGACCTTTCCCATAGTATTATCGAAAATTTATATTATCTGGAATAGTTATTTAGTTCCTTACACCATCTAACTTCTTTCAGCCATCACCTCCATATATTTTTCAGCACTTCCCTTAGTTTATACCCTCCTACTTTGACAGTACTCCGATACGTCGCTTTTAAGTTATCGTGGACGAAAGGCTAAGCAAAGACAAACAGATGGGCAGCTGGGCTATTTCTAGTTTTATCGTTCAAATTGTTTAATAGATTAGATCTTGAATATGTATGATATTAATTAATCTTTACATCTACGATTTGAATTTTGGATGTTTTTCTTTAATTATTTAATAATTTTCATTAAATCCTTACACTAATTAAAGTATAGAATATATAATGCGACAATTTTAAATAGAAACAAAAACTCCTTCAAAGCCGTTTCATTGCACAGAGATAATACTAAAGAGGAATTAAAATCATGTAATAAGCTGTCTTACTTCCACCTTTTCCCTCACCCCCAATTAAAAATTTTTAAATTGCATGGCTTCAGTCTTAATGAGATACGAAAAGTTAATCCCCAAAAACTCGTATGCCACAATTCGTTCTGCCTTAATTCGTCCTTCACAAATCGTCCTGCACACTTGGCCACCAGGACTCGTTCATCGCAATTTGTCCCCACAACTAGTTCCTCACTACTCGCCTCTCCAAAACTTTTGCTATAATTGATAGCATAGAGCGTTATAGTAAAAATAAATTAGTGATATGTAAGTTTAAATGCTCCATGAGAAAAGTTAATAATTCAATAAAAAGATATAAATTCAATACGAGCTTCAATGAAATCTGGGTTGCTAATAATATTTGTATATATTATAAATTTGATCATGTAATGATGTTTAAAAATATATAACCAAATTAGTAAGAACAACTCCACCGGTCTCCACTGGCAGGTGCAGTTACTTACTATAGAATTCAGGACCTCTTTCAGAAGAGTATCGTTGCTAGCTGATAAGCTACTGAACGGTTCACTACTATAAGACGGCTATCTTACCATTCAGAAAATAGAGGAGCTCTACTGAAATGTGTTTGGTTCTTTTCTCCTGGTTTCATCTCTTTTACTGATTGGTTGTTATCAGGAATGGAATTGATTTATTTTAGCAAATTCGAAGTTCCGAGGATGTTGGATTAAATTTCAACTTACGTGGGTCCTGCTTCGATTTATTTAAAAAAACAGCGTTACATGTCGCCTGGTATTTCAATCTGGGTTATATTAGGTTCAAGCTCAATAGGCAGTTGATACTTGAAAAAAAAAATGGATTTAAAACTATTATTTTAAATTTATTCTATCAACGCGATCAGTTAATAAAGAGACTATTATGCCAACATCTTTTTGGCATTATTTGATTGATAATATATTATTTCTTTGAAATACCATGTTAACGTTTTGAACAGTAAGTTAATTTATCAGGAATTTTGATATGTCATATATCTATCGTTAATCGTTAGTAAACAAATTATCGTTGAATAATGTGATTTTTATTGACCTACAAGAACCCTTCTTGACAGCAGGGTCTACTGTAGAGGAGGCCCTTTTACCGAATATGATGAAGTGGATTTTAAAAGCAGATCTCGTTTATCAAAAAGATGCGTTGAAGAAGTTCCTAATTTAATTCAAAATTATTTGGAACCATTGAGTAACAGAAACATACCTGTTTCTGCAATGAACCGATTGCTTATTGCACTCCGATTTTATGCAACTGGTTCATTTCAAGTGTGCACAGGAGATCACTTTAGTGTTTCAAAGTCAACAGTTTATCGAGTGGTAAGAAAAGTAACGCACCGCATTACTACGACCTATATTTATACATTTGCCATCAAATAGAAGTGAATTAATACAAATTAAAATGACTTCTATCAAATACATGGTTTCAATCGAGTGGTAGGTGCACTTGATTGTAGCCACATCAAAATTCAATCACCAGGTGACGAAAATAGGTAATTATATAGAAATCGAAAAGGATGATTCTCTTTTAATGTGCAAGTAGTGTGTGATGCACAATTAAAATTTCAGGATGTGATTGCACGTTGGTCGGTAGTGTTCATGATTCCACAATTTTTAATGATTCACTACTTAGAGCCCGTTTAGAAGCTAACGACTATCCTGATACATACTTAATAGGAGAAAATGATATGCATGTAAGAAATACCTGTTAACACCACTGTCAAATCCACAAACACCTTCTGAACATGCATACAATGACAGTAACATACATACAAGAAATGTGATAGAAATGGCATTTGGTGTTCTTAAACGGAGTTTTCCTTGGTTATCCTTAGGAATGAGGATAAGTGTAAATACAGCATTAGCAGTAATTATTGCAACAATGGTGTTACACAACGTTGCACCTGGAATGACTGATGACGAACCGCAAAGTGATGAAGACGATGAAGATATCGTTATAGCATTATTTGAAGATCCAGAAAATGAATTGCATAATATGGAACATGGTAATATGGCAATTCGAAATGTTTTAATAAACACTGTTTTTAGAACGTAATAATTTATTAATAATTCAACAAAATAAAATATTCACTACTTAATTAATAACCATATACAAAAAACTATGCATTTATTGATTTTGTTTTATTTTTAACTCAGGCAGCTTAATTTGTAATTCAACTTCTTCCTTCTTTTGAATTCTTTCGAGTATTTTCATTTTTTTAACATGTTTCTTTTGCTTCATTAAATAAAGTTTTTGGTTATTATTACGCTTATTGCGCTTTATTTTTCTAATAATTTTTGTTTTCGGTGGAGTTTTAGGAACTGAAGATTACGGCATTGGAATTTCAAATAAAATACCCGAATTTGGTAAGGCAGGTGCAGCTTCCGCAACGCTAACAATAGTTGAACTATTGGCCATCTTAAAATTATACACTTCAACATTAATTTCACTTGTGCCAGCCGTTGCTGCAGGAGTGCCAACAATTGTTGAGCTACTAATAATGTCATTTGTGATCGGCGTCACTCTTTCAATATTGTTAATTAACTGTTGTTCCAAAATGCTCGAACATGTTGTACCGAAACAATGTACTTTACTGAATGTGGGTTTATATATCAAATGAAGTGTGTACAAACATTGTAGATATGTATATAAATTCTACAGAAAACCATATAAAATATTCGTGTACATGTATTGCCTTCTTTTGGAAAATAAATGTTAATAGCAAATTACGTGCGTAATGTTATTTACCTCGTATTTTATTAATATAACGGAACTCTGTATTACTATCGTAAATGCTGTCATGTCTTTCAGCTCTTGTTCTAAAAAATCCAATACACGTTTGTCCGAATGTGACAGATTTAACACACTACTACCTCCACCTGTTTTACATACATCAACCTGAAGTCACGTGTTAGTTATTAAAACAATGAATTGATTTATATCGTCTAACGTTTTCATTCGATTTATTTTTCTTTGCCGTTTTCTTTAAGCAATCGTATAATAATTTTAGTTGTATGCCAGTACGTACACCTGTTTTTGAAGCAGAATTCTACATATTAGCAAGTTTCTGATACGGTTTTGCTTTCAAATTCTCGTAAATGCGTCTGTTTTTTATTTTCCACAATTTCTTTCAATTTTTCAACTATTGTAATCAAATTTTCTTTTTCTTCTTCCAAAAAGTTTTTACTCCTCTCTCTCTTTTTATTCTTTTCCATTTTTGTGATGATAATCAAGAACTAACAAAATGCATGGAAAGTTTCACATACCGTGTAGTCCTCGCAAATAAAGAAATTATGTGACAAATTTAAGTTATGTATTACAAATGATAACATATGTAAATTGCGTTCACAATTAAATCATGCTTATTCAACGAATAACTAACTAACTTTTGAAAACTGCTCATGAAACAAAAATCTATTTAACTGTATAATATAGTATATTCATCAAATAACCATTTAGCTATTTATTTGCGGCTGTTGAAATCGGGCCTAAATGATTTATAATTGGTCTAATGGATTTTATCGTGGGATCGCAGCACGGAAGATAGGCATTATTCTGATCGTCCAATTGTGACAGTTACTGAATGTAGCTTTCAAAAAGGTACAGTAGCGTACTGAAAATGCAAGGTTTAAACTCAGTGAGTAGTTAACATGACGAACATATCATATTCTGATGTCTATCACATATTTTATAAGTATTTACGTATCAAAGACCTTTTTGCGAAATGTATGAAGTGATTGCTAAGTGTAGCTCAAAAGCCAACTCGTGTTGACATTTCAAATTATAGCATCGCCGTGTATAAAGGTAATTCAAACTAAATTCCCAAATTAATAACGGTTAATTAAATAAGGACAGCATTAGTATACCTCAGAAACCAAAGAAGAACCAAAATAATAGGATTAAAATGGCAAAAGGGTTGATAATCACAGGATCGGCTGGAAAATTCCTGGGAAATACTTTTTGAGATGCTCGTAGTACAATATTGATTGAATGTCTTAGAAAAGAGAAAACAATAGGTGCAGAATATTATGCATCACTTTTGGACTGCTCGTATGCTTAAATCAGAAATAAATTTCCACAATTAGCAAAGAAGAGGGTGTTATTTTACTCGTATTAGTATAACATGTCAGATCACATATACAAACTTTTTTACATAATACTGCGTTACGAATTATCTTTAAATGCACATGGATTTGGTTTGGTATGAATAGTTCCTGTTACAAAATTTGAAAATGTACCTAGCTGGGAAATAGTGAGGACAAATTCTGAAGATATGCAAAAACTGAAACTTATTTTGTAGTTGAAAACTAAACGTTATATATTCAAGGCATTAAACTACGTGAACACCATTGGAGGGACGAATCTACTTAAAAGGACACTTGAAAAGTAAAAATAGACTTTTCACGAAACGTTTTAATAGCTTGTGCACTTCACTATGAATTTAAGTTTGTACATGGAATAGAATATGGCATTTCCCGTAATTTTACTATACTAGCCTTGTATATATTACAAAATTTTTAAAATATGATGAATCTACTTTAAAAATATAAAAATAGATAAATAACATATTACAAAATTGTTACGTCTTATTATATTTAAGTTTATTAATTAAGAATAATAGTTTAATATAAAGTTTATTTTTACTCATGAACAATTATAATATTTTAACATAATTATTGCAGTCATCTTATCTTAATTTTATACATTATTGTGAGTATTTTTATTTAAATTAATGTAATGTTGCCAACATGTGCAACATTTTGTTAAATCAAATACCAACTCACAACAGAAAAGTTATTTCTCAATCGAGTGTCATAAAAATTGTACCCACGATTTTCTATGATTACGGTTGCACCTCTGATTTCGTAGATTTTAGTTCAACATTAGATTACTTCCACACTTGCCTTTGAAGTTAGATTACGCCGAGAATTTATAATCAGCATGTTCTTGTAATACATAATAGCACAGCTTTAAACTAATGTATGCATCTTCTGTTTTCTACTAACATCACTTTAAAAGACAATGTTGTGGAGTAAATAGCTTTTAATATTTGACGAATACTGTTTAAACGTAAATAAATATTAAATTCTCAATTTTTACTTATATTTAATTCAAAGTAAATATTTACTTGTGAAAAAATTCTTTTCCCAGAATGATGAAATAAATACTTAATTATACATTATAAGAAATGACTGATGTATCCAAGTTTTTGAATTGTTTGGAATGTGTAAAAGGATGCACACTTTGTTAGTACTTCAGGCCGTAGTTATAAAAAATATAATCACATCATTGAAAATAAGTATAGAATTATAATAGGAATCTTTGGTAATACTTACATAATAAGGAAGATAAATGAAATGTTCAGCATTCGTATAATGCTTTGTATCTCTTAAATATAAAAAAAATTTTAGGAACTTGATTGATGATATATAAAACAATAATGCGTTTATCTTCTAAATTTGTGTTCGTCCCTTTTCTGTAAACAATGTACACATTTAATCATTACTTTGAGCAGTCTCGGGGATTTAAAACGCATTGAGTACTATAGAATATCCATAAATATTGTCCTTCTTTTACCATATTCATCCTTTATAATTCGAAGTTGTACCTCTTTATGAGATTTTCAATTAATTGATATCCTATCGATAGCATTCAATTAAGAAGTGTAGTCTGTAGAGATGAAAGGCTTTATCATAAATCAAAATGTTTTCCTTGGAAAATTGTACGGTGCACCTTGACTACATCTACAGCATAACTGATAATTTTAAAATCGCTAAGTTGTATTCTTGTTCAGCGATGCTAAAAGTAAATATTGTGCAATAATTATATGCACTCGCTTTACCAAAAAATAAACTGGCTTTATTGTAAGATAACTGGTAGGTAAGTGATTCTTTCTATTGCATAATATTATTTTTTCAATTGATTTCAAGATTGTCTATAGTACCCATAAAATTAAAAGTATATTAACAAAGACATTATCATAAATCTACTTCTATATGTCGCATCATCCAAAACGCTTCCAGAAAAAATGTTGTTTTTATATAGACATTAGAAGTAGAAAGTGGAACTGATTTCAGTTATAGTTCAAATAAGTAATTTGTTTAAAAATAGATGGAACTTATTCTTCAGCTTCTAATAATATATACTTGGAAAATGTATTTATTAAAATATTAAAAAAAATTTATTTTTATTTAAGATAATCTTATAATATATTTACATATTATAACAATACAAAGTGAAATTGACAACTCGAATATCTTTTATTGTATTTTCATAAACCCTTTTAAACCTAAAATACCAGTAAGTCGCCTCCCAAAACCTAACAAATCTTGTGCCGACTCAATAATCCATAGCAAATTCAATGTGTTAATTTTGAATACCAATTCCTAATAAAATATACATACGAAATAATCGTCAATTTCATAAGATAATTGACACTATCTTGGCACGTTAGAATTCATTCGAAAAAGATGGCGAACATAAAATAAACTGACATTAGAACTAAACAAGGGAGAAGAACATCGTTCAGTATTCAATGTTCATAAAAGAAAAGCTGAAGTTCTAATAGAGCTTTAAACTTAATATTTACTAACGGACAAATAATATTTATTAACCCATGGTACAAAATTTCTGCAAAATCTAAAACTAATATAGAAAATAAATTAAATCTTACATGTCCTGTTTCAAAAAATTAAAAAAACTCAAGCTAACTTTATATATTTAAAGAATTGCAATAAAACAGTAAAAATAAGAAAGTATAATTTATTTCAAACTAATGTAGTAATGGTATTAAAATTAAAATTTTTAACTTGAAAGGATTTAGCCAACACTTAAATAATAAGTACAAAATACCATAAATTAAAATTTTTAAGGTGCCTGTATTGAGCAACTTGTGTCTCCCACCATAAGTATACATTTCCCGTTTGGAGGACTTAACATGTTACCATACTCAACTGTTGTGGCGGCTGAACGAACCCAATGACATCGAATTAATGTATGACGCACAATGGATATTTGCTTGTATCAACTGCGTGCATATGCATTCCTATTATAACAAAATTAGAGACAATAAGAATTCACTACAGCATTCCAAAACAATGCAAAGAGTCCCATATAACTTATAACATTACTGTATCTGATACCTAAGTAAATAAATTGAAAGTCACAGTAATGAGTTTTGGCATTGGAATCTAAATACATCGATAATGTGACTAATTGTATTCCTTACTAATATACCATTTCCAAGACTCCTTATTTTTATATAAATAGCAGACTACATTCTTTAGTTTTTAGTTTTCCTAAGAATGTTGTCTTGTTAGTAGCTGTTATACATAAATAGAAATATATAATAGATATATAGGTAGAAGGGTGTCAATAAATAATTAAATTAAGTGAATATAAATAAAGACTTTTAAACAATTAGTTGGTTTCTTTACATTGGTGTCAGGTGTTGGATTTGTTATTAAAGGTGTGAACTTACGAACTATTAATAATTAAATGCTAGTGTTAATTGTTTTCTATATGTCAAAAACAAGGATATTCGGAAAAAATACGGAGTCGCTGATGGAAATGCCCAAAAGTTGCAAGACAAGACGGATTTCAATCAAGACGAAATTAAATACTATTAAACTAAATTACAAGACGAAATGGATTCCTATCGAAAAACTGGAGTCCAATAAATTGCAAGAAGAAATTATTAAACAATTAAAGGAGAAAATGATATCGATTAATGCAAGCCATAGTAAAATACAAGAAAAAATGGGAACGATCAATGCAAATGAAAATAAACCTCAAGATCAAATTATATTAAGTCGAAACCCATTATACGAAGAATTTAAATTAAGTCAGACTAGATTACAGGAAGATATTAAATAAAGTCACAATAAATTAACAAAAAAATAGTAGAGGTTACCAATGAGGTGGCACCAAAATATGAAGAAATAATTAAGAAGTGTGATGAAATTTATTCTCCACGCCGAAAATTAGGAAGTCAATATGCCTAAGGAGGAGGTTTCCTCTGTTCCTCATAAAAAGTAACAGAAATCAACGAACAACAGATCCCTTACCTGTCTGCTGCCGAGAATGGTAATACCTACGTATGCTGGGAAGACCTATTGGGCCAATTACCATTGAAGAAAAGGCGACTGTCTTAATAGTGCTTCTAGGTGAGGATGCTTTAGGCACTTCATAAACCATTCCAGATAATTTGCAAAATAATTCCGATTATCTTGTTTCAAGACTACAACTGCGATATGCCGATAAACATTAGGAACATCTCTACTGTGCAGAGATTTGGAGAGAATATCTAGCAATTCGAAACTGAAATTGCACGGCTAATAAGATTAACGTACCTAACAGTTCCAGAAAGTTACATTGAATAAATTGCGATGCAAACGTTTGTGTACGGTCTTCTGGATTCCGATATACAACACGCACTTGAATTAGCACAGCTGCGTGTCTTTGATACTGCATTAGCGTATGCACTCGAATTTGAAGCGGCTAAATAAGCATTAAAGGTCCACGCTCGTGTACTTGCCAAGGAGGAGGATACAACCAGTGTTAAGAGTTTCGAAGAGATAGCGATGAGGTTACTTAACACAAAAAAGCCAACTGGACAAAAGCTACCATATTAGATTGGTTAAAAACGGGGACATGTGCAGAGAAATTGCATAAAATCAAGAATTCGCTAATACAAATCAACAGAAACACCACGGAGAAAGAAATCTCCACATACTCATGATTTGTTAAGAGGGTTCTGCCCAAAATATTGCAAAGACTGTTTTCGGTTGTAGTGTAACGTTGAAGAACTTCTTGTCAATCGTACTTCTATAATCAATGTTGACCAGAAACCAGATGACGTCAAGCAGGATCAAGGAGGCGATCTAAACTGCAGTTGCTTTTAATATGCAATAATGAACGCTGAAGACCGGGTTGGGAACAAGTGATCTCATTGAGTTCCGTTGTTCAAGCATATTGGTTCCAACGGGGTTCCTTGCAAGTTCAATACGGCCTTTTTAAAATAGACATAGTTGGGGGATCGAAAAGTATCGATGAGGCAATATATGGTAGGTGGCCTAGTTGAAAGAATAGCAATTGAGATAGCTGGTCCACTTCCGGAAACTGAACCAGGAAACAAATACATATTAGTTGAATTGAACTATTTTAGTAAATGGGCCGAAGAATTCGTTCTGTCTAATCAAAAGGTAGCTACAGTGGCCGAAATCTTGATGAAAGAACTGTTAACTGTTTAGGAATTCCTTTGGAATTACATAAAGAAGAAGGAAGTAATGTTAGGTCTGGCTTATTCCAAAGTTTCTGCCAAGTGTTAAAAATACGCATGCTCAGAACAATTACTCTTCATCCACAAGCAGACGGAATGGTTGAATATATATATATATATATACAGTGCTTTCAAATAATCCCGTAAACCACGTGATCACAGTGTTAGGCCACCCAACTAACACTAGTTGGTAATACTTTTTGTTAAAAATTCCTGCAG
>JAHWXV010111107.1:0-17287 GCA_024586415.1 Phrixothrix hirtus
CATATACATACATAACTACAGAATAACTAATATACAGTGTCGTTTCTAATTAATTGCACATATTGTTGTTTATATATTTAAGATATTATTATAAACATGTCAGTATTGAAATTGATTGCGTATTTTTCTTTTTTTATATAAATTATTTCTTTAATTAGTCTTTTTTTATAAATTTTTTCAAATGATAATATTTCAGGTTTGTCAAAATTAAATATGTGCATATGTTCTATTGAATGTATAGATAGAGCTGTTGTTGGACTTTTACGTTTTATGTCGTATTGATGGTTTTTTATTCTATTTCCGAGTTTTTGTTTCGTTTGTCCTATATAACATTCTTGACAATTGTTGCAATTAATTTTATATATTAAGTTGGAATTATTTGTTAAGTTAGTGTGGGATTTTATGTTTGTAAAAATATTTTTTGTTGTGTTGTGAGTTTTAAAAGCAATTGTTATATTAAGTTTTTTAAAGTGTTTATAAATTTTGTTGTCAAATTAGGGATATAATGTAAACTGATAAAAGTATTCGGAATTTGTTTATTTTGGAATTTGTGTTTGTTATAGCTTTAATAAATTCTTTTTTTTGTATATTTGTTAATAAAAGCGATTGTGTAGTTGTTTAGGAGTAAAGCTTTTGTAATCTTTTTAATGTTATTTGGTCTAAATTTAAAATGTGAAAAGTTTATAGCTCTATCTGTTAAATTATTAATTATACTAATTTTGTATTTTTTTTTGGTATTTTTTGTTGTATTTTTTTTGGATTTTTTTTGTATTTTTTTTGTATTTTTTGACCTACTACCTCAAATCAACGGAAACTCCAAACAAAATACATATAGAGGTCAAAATTTGTAAATAAAAAAAAGTGAGGTAGTATTATTACAAAAAGGATATTTATTAAATTATGACCTAAAGATGAAATCCAGTTCAACTGTATTAATCAATATTAATAATTATACCCATAAGTCATCACTTCTTAACGAACTTGTTATAACTGTTTTTGGAAAACATTTTGAAGATATGATTAGGAAAAGAATAGGAATGTCGATTAAAGTTATCTATTTAGCGATTTCGAGTGTAGCAAAATAAGTTGTATACAAGGCGGATATTTTATATAATTTATTTACATTTTTGGTATGCACATTTTCACATGTAACATCCCCTTCAGTGGGGATGAATTGGAATACGAATTGAAGATTAGGCGAACCTCTGAGCCTGAGCCTATGAATGTACAAGTTGTGAGAAAGACTACGCTAATTACTTAGCTTAGATGGTAACTCCAGTTTCATCTTGCGTCCTTATCCCTTCACTTTTGAACAAGATTCTGTAGTTATTGCGTCTAGGATTGATCTAATTCGGGATCTGATTAGTAAATTTTCAGGATCTAAAGAATCAGGAGATTTTGTAAAAACTTGCAACCGGATTCCCCGACTATTGTCCTAGAAGCTCCTGTGTCCAAGAGTCTCAAAACGAAGTGTCCAAAAATTGAAACTTTTAGGTAAGGAATTTCGTCATCCAACGCATTTTCGAGAATAAAATTCCAACGTACACGAGTGTTCGTTAATTACGGAAAATTTAGGTACAAAGCTAATAACACAGACAGGGGCACGCTCTCGGTCGAGTATCCCTAGTCTTTATTTTTTGAAGTAATTATAGTACAAGAAGAAGAATTGTTTTTCATTTTAGCAGAAGCTCTACAATTCGGATAGAAAGTGCGCGTCACACCATCACGACCACATCCGTAACAGTGTAACTGCTGAGGTTGTGAGCACTGTGGAGAAAGGTGTCCAATCTGACGATAATTCCAGCACATAACCGTACTTAACATCCAGTATAAGTAGGAGGGGTAGTAAAAGAAGGAGTAGTAGAAGTGTATGGAGTAGTGATAGAAATACGAGAACGTTTGGAAGTTGATTTTCTAACAGTTGAAAGAGGTTTAGGAGACATAAAAATTTGAAGGTTTGATGGTTACTTTCTTTGACAAAACAGCAAGAGTACCAGATAAATTGGTTAATTGGTAAGCCAATTCTGGAGCCAAAGTCATAGAAGTAGAATTAGGAGGAGAAAAGGCGTCGACTAAAGCACGAGTTACTTCTATCTTGCGACATAAACGCTTCAAATCTTCTAACAAACCCACGTTAACTAAAACCAATTGTTTCTGATAGTACGACAAGATGCTTTTACGTACAACTCGAAATTTTTCAGCAATTGTCAGCAGAAAAGTAAGCATACGAAAAAGATTAACCGTGGACGCAAGATATAATCCAATGCGTTCATTCTTCCCTTGAGTACGAGTCTTAATTTGTTCCAATAGTAGAGAATCATAATTATAAGGTTGAAATTCAGCGATTAGTTCATCAACTAACTCTTTCCAAGAGGAAATATTCCGACGAATGGACTTGGAGTTCTTGAAGTACTAGCCTCACGTATAAATAAATCACTAGCATACATCAAAAGAGAAACCTGAGTAACATTCCGAGAAAAGCATAGTTCGTCACTATGTTACATAAAAGCAGCTACGGAAAGATCACGAGTATTTTCTGAAAATTTGAGTCCTCATTTGTGCACAGGCACTGGTTTAAAAAATGTTGTTCCGTGGAGCACCCACAAGGAGAAGAAATATTCTTAACAGCGGAGTGGGATAAAGCTAAACCAACCTCTTCATCAGATGAAACCTTGGTAGTAGAAGACACTTTAGTGTGAAGTTCAGCAGATAGAAAAATAAGTTGAGATAGCTAATGCCAACGTAATTGTATTTGTTCCTCGGTCTCAGCACGAGTACGATTTGTCCGGCTAATAATATGAGACATTTTTTCTAAGAGTTTACGTTATCCTATTTTTTGATGCAATTATTTTAAATCGCTTCTAGTTGCGGTATGGATCTTTCTTTGTGCCTACGGTGTTCTATATCGGTTTAATCACATCTAGTTGTTTTTTCGTTGGCGTAACTTCTTGCATCCACTGTTTTAACACTTAGGTGAGCCATCGTGCTTTAACGCTTTGTTAACTTCATTTAGATTCATTTTGGTTTCATTAATTTGTGGTATGTCGTCTACTTTTGAGTGCTTATTGTTAGCTTTAGTCACATAAATTTCGGCTTGACCTATTTCTGTTCCTTTTTTTTTGGAAATCTGATACTACTTTGTTTTTTTTGGTTTCTACAAACACGATCTATTTTGCTTAAACCTTTATTTTAGTGAGTTGCTTCTTATACTTGTTCACTCTTATTTTAGTTACGTTTAGCTTAGGTATTATTATTAGTATTATGATTCTCTTTGGTTTTGTCTACTATGACAGCTCCACTTTTCCTTGGGGTTCTTTTAGTCTTGCTAGGGGGGTGTGTCGCGGTTCAATTTCGTTACGTGTCCTATTTTTCCCGTTTAGTAAGATTGGTACCCTATATAAGTTACATGTTATATATTTAAATTGCGCTTCTGATTTTACTTATAAACTTTTATTTAATTTAGCGTACTTCAGGTTACGCCTATGGTAACCATGGGTTTAGAAATCATAACTTTCTCGTAATAAAAATTGCTTTCTTCCGTGAATGTTTATTTTGTGAATAAGTTTAAATATATATTACAAATCCTTAGCTTAGATATTCGGAAATTAATCCTTTAATGTATCTATGCTCGTCCTGTATATAGTTTTTGCTGGATATATGTTTTATACTCGACGGACAAGGATTTTTGAGTTGTGTCTTACGCACCAACAATTTATTCTTACAGACAGATATTAACTTCACTTAAAATTTGACTTGCATATGAGCTACAAGTGTGTGTTCTCCTATTAAGTTTAAATTGTATTTTGCTCCAAATGCCCATTTTAAATAGAATGGGGTAAATTGTTTTCCCGAACTTAAGTGAATTCTTAGCCAATTCTTTTTTATTATTCTCAATTATAGCTTTTTATTCCTCCTTGCGTCCTGATGTACATTTTACATACGTTTCTTCATGTGTGGACTTCACAAACCTTTGCGCTCTTTGTGATTTGAAGGTTAGTCAACGAGTTCAAGCATGAAAATCGAGAGATACTGACTTCTGAAGGACGAGGATTCCCATTTGTTACTATACTGATTTGGCCATCCCGTCTATAGGACTTCAGAGTGCTTCGGATTTTGCACTATCTATCCCGAAGCACCCTGCTATGATTAGTAAAACCCTCACATACAGAACAGCTCCTCCAAATTTTTTAATTCGTTATAAACTCGTTGTTATTTTAAATAATGATAATAAATTCATCCAACCTAGGATAATCAATTAATAAAACTAAAGGCTACATTTCACACTATTAACGTTGAATTATAAAGGATTAATTATAAAATCTTGTCATTTACATTGATAACTAATAGTAAAATTTGGTTTCATATCTTTAACAAATTTCTGGAAATGTAAAATATTACTAGCGCACAATGGAAAACTTCCAAGGAACAAGACCTTCTAAAATGATTACATTCAATTGTCAAATTTGTTTCTTAAACATTTAACGTATATTTTAGTACTAGTTATTGAATTTTCGGTTGTCTTTTGGTCCTGGTGAATATATCCGAGAGAATTGAAAAAAATCATCAACTTATGACGATTATCTGAGGAAATATATTTTTAGGTTGCAGTACCTGATAAACAATAAATGACTACAAAGGAAGAAGTAGTAAGAATTAAATAAAAATGTTGGATGGCCGTATCGGGCCTTTCGTTGTGTTAATTTTCTAAATTTAAAGAGTATAAAATAGCTAATAAATACCTTTAAAACATATATTTTGCCATTTTTTAGTATAAATGATCTGATTTAATTACTTAAAGGGTTAAATTATTCATAATAATGCGTTGCATATTAACATCACTAAAGTTTTTGTTTTAAGTAATTCTGAAAGTGAATTATTGAAGTGGAAATTAAAAAAGAAAAACTAGCGTTTCTAATGTAGAATAAATACATAGACCATTCCATTAAAAAAAATTCTATAATAATATTAGGTATTCCAGTAACAATATCGACGAGTATATCAAGAAAGCTGTAAATCAGATTTACAGTTCGTGTACTTATAACAACAGTTTAAATATGCAAAATGATCAATTGAAAAATTTGGGGTAGTATTTAACTATTTGTGTTGTGTAGACTTCCCCAAAACTGAAATATTATAAGCAGTTATTAGTATAAATAAAATTCGCTTTGGTGTTGATAATAAACCTTTAATAATTAATCCGAATGTTTTCATTCATATAATTAGTGATCCAATAAGAACATTATGAAGCATTTATTCTTTTTATAGGTTCAATTTTTGTTATTGTAGCAGTATTAAAACTCAAAAATACGCGTTAAAGATTATTCTTGTGTTCGTTATTGAAGTCTTGCAGAAAGGAGGCACTTGTATACTAATTATATATAAATAATTAATAAAAATAAATCAAAATTCTCATCAGAAGCAGTCTTTTAATAAGGAATACAAGAAACATATTTTAGCATGTATTCTTGTGTTTATTCCTACAACATTGTAATAAACAAGATTTGCTACAATAACAATAATTGAACATATAAAAAGAACAAGTCCTTAATAATGTTCTTATTGGATCACCAATTATATAAACGAAGATATTTGCAATAATCGATAGTTTAATAGAAGATTACCTATCAATATTAAAGTTGTTATTTATTTCTACTCATAACGGCTTATAATATTTCATTTTTGGGAAAAACTATACAACATATATAGCTAAGAACAACTTCATTTCTTTTATTGTATTTCAGTTGCTACATTCCTTCCTCTGGCTTTATATTCAAAGGGATATAAGCAAGATATGTGTATAAACTCAAAGGGTGAAAGTGAATACCAATTGGACCTGCGAATGGTATTGCACTTGTGAAGCTATAAAAATGCTTTAGATCGATACTAAAAATTTTGACAGAATTTACACAAAACATTCCCGTGGTAAAATCTATTAGATTAAAGCAAATTTGGAAATATTTGTGAAATTGTTGAATCCCAAAGCAACCAGCGAAATGCTATTATTGTTTCACGGCATATTTATAGATTTTATATCATATTTTCCAAAATCATTGACGCCAATACCCTCTATTAGAAAAAGTAATCAATAGGTATGTGTACTTTACATTACCTTTATTTAATGTTGTACTAAAAAATAGGAAAAAGAATAAAGAGCATTTAATGACGTAATTTAATAATTAGAAGCTATGCTAAAGTAACTCAACTTTAGTTAAGGTATCAATGTTAGAAATAACATTTAAATGTAAATATGTTATAAAATATGTTAATTTATTTTCCTTTCAATGTTATGTAAACTGCAATTTACATTTGTATGTTAGAATGACAAGAATTTTGATAATTAGATAAAGGAAAATGAGGATTAGTTAGTACCACTAATTGCAATGTCACAGAAAAGCTTCAAAATACTGATTAGGACAGGATTATTCAGCGTACAGTAAATTAATTCTGTGAAGCTTTCTACATGTATCATGTAGTTTCGTGAAAGTGAGAGCGGTGCTTTAATATTAATGCTACATTAAGAGTAAAAAGCGGCATAAAAGAATCATAAATTAAAAAGGATCTACGTAAAGTGATGAGGTTTTTATGAAAACGTAAACATGTAATATTTATAAGATATCAGTTTGTTTTTAAATAGATTTTTGCATTACAAAAATGACGTTTCATAAAGTTGTCTGCTAAATCTGTGTTTGTGAATAATGCAGCAACTACAAGGTTTTGTATAAAACTATAGTTTTTTTAAAGTTGTTACCATTTACATACTTACTATTTATAACATTTTTGTGTATTCTATTTATAGATATAATTATAATTTCTATTATCAAAATCATGTTTTAGTCATAGGTTGGACGTGTTCTAAATTTAAATTCGTTCTTGTTCCCAATTTCTAAATGTATTACGATTGCGCAACGTACATCGATGAAGCTACACATACAAAATTTTTCTATTTAGATTCACAGTTGACAACTTTGTATGTTTTTATATAATCCATAGAATTAGTGTCAAAGTCAAAACTAATTACAATTTTAAATTCAGTTTCAATCATATGTATCACAAATAAAAATTTAATTTGGTTTTGATTTAAAGTAAATATCATTTTGCACATTTCTTTGCGGTAATTGCTATTTTCGCTCAAATCTACTATATTAGTTACATGGTCTTGCTTGTGAATTTTTAAACTATGAAGAAATAAATTTTTTAGATTTTCAAAAGCAAGCTTAAATCTTATTCTACGCGTGCTTGGCGATTTTATAATGTAAAATCGCCTTTCTAAAATACCTAAATCGTATAGGAATTATCGCTTAAATTTTCCATGTCGTTTATTTCAGTTGCCGTGTAAAAACTTTAATAAAATCAATTGTTAAAAGTAAACCGAAATTTTTATTCGTTACTGCCATTAGTAAAGAAAAAAATCTAACGGACTCCCTGCTACAGTTAGCCGCAATAGGCAACCTATAAATCGATATAGCGAGTCAAGGTTTTACGTAAAAATTATGAACGATCTTATGCGTTCTACGCCTATGCGTTTCCTTTCTAAAATATTAGATACGATTAGAACTATATTTATATTCATTTTACTAATTATTAAAATAATATTTCCATAAATACAACTATAGTGGTTCTAAAGCAATGCATCTAATTTATGTCGCAATTAGATCCTTTTTAAACTTAAATTCGGGTTTATTTTCTAATTAGTTAACTGTTGCTGCCTTTGTTCTTGAATTGTACTATTCATTTAACAATTAATAATATTTATGCTGATATAGAGCTTTCTATAATCTTGGATATCAGTAAATAAATTTTAAATTTGCAGTGAGACTTTGTAGAATTAACTTTTTTGAATAAATATAAGTACATTATAGGTGCCATTTCCATTTTATAATCAACGCTCGATTAACTTTGCTTGAAAATTACGATCTGAGAAAGGTTTCCTATAGATGTAATGTACGATGGACGGTTTTTGTCGCCAAAGTTAAAGTAAGAATAACAATTTCCGATAATCGGCCATGTTACGTTTAGACAAAATATTGCCCTATCTTGCAATGGACTTTATTACGACAGAAAGACATTACTAGAAGTACGGTAATATGAAATCTTGCTTGCCGTGCTCCTGGTGGTATCATACTGACCTGATCAGACATACAGTTACCATTCGGTCAAAATTGGACACACTGCGTTCCTAGAAATCATTTTTCTCACCTCAAATGTGTTTATTTAAGTATAGAAGTAATAAGACGCAACACTATGGTTGTTTTTAAATGAGTTTGAGGCAAGTGTGTTCTTGTATATAACTTATCAGTCTACACTAAACTGGAGGCATAAAACATTGACGACTACGGTTAATAGAAGTCAGTAATTAATCGATTACTGAATTCAGAGGTTCATACTTTTAGCATTTCGAAGTAAGTGACTTTAAATGATAGCCATCCATCGTATTATTTGACTAAACACCTGATATATATTAACTTACATATTAAGTGTCATCAATTTTATATTGATCGATTAGCTTATGTTGACAGAGTTACTCTTTATTCCTTTCACTAAGAAAGAATTTTTGCCTTGCCACTACGAAAATTATGAGATTTTACGACGAGTTCCTACAAGAAGCAGGGTTATTTCGTCCGGCGTCCCAACTAAACATCTTCAGGACTTAGTTGTTCTCTTGATAAAGTAAGTGACACTTCCGTATCTCAATTTACACCCTGCCTGATCATAAAGGCTTTTCGAATGAATCCCCTTTTGGTTAATGAAAGCCCCTCTGAAGTATATCAATCGTCAAGCTAAACAGAACCTTTTGAGTCACATTTGTAAGCATTACAAGTACAAGTGAAAACCAATTTATATATCTAAATACATGCTAGGAAATATTTGAGAATTTATAAATTAATATATTAAGTATAACTTTTGAAAACGAGGGATCCTGTATTAAATTACATTTAAGACAAATCTATTTGAATAACGAGCATTGTTAATATTGTGTACAGTGCTAATCCATTATAAGAATATACATGATTTAATTCCTTTATTATGGTATAAACTTAACTATGTTGGTTGTAAGTAATTTTTTGCTTTCAATAGCATATAGCAATACTGTGAATATGCGGAATTTTCGATCAAGATGTACGTTCAGTGGCGCACCATTCTATAACATCATGCCTAAGTATTTCGCTCAATTAGGTTTAGGTTTAGAGTTACTGTTATGTAATTTCCTTAGATGAACCTGGGCACCCTTTAATGAAGTGGCGCCCTTTTACAACGATCCTTTTCGCCTATGGCTTCTGTATTTTCCATCTTATGTCGAATCACCTCAAATTTCACGCTTACTGGCCGTCGTAACCCTGTAGGTTTAGAGGAATTATCTACTCATACTCACTTTTAGGACGTAACACCAAAGTTTCCCGTCGCAAACTGAATGCACTATACCCCTTTTAAAGGTGTTCACTATCCAGTACTAGTTATTGACCTATATATTCCACATTTTTTGGTTTCTGCAATCTGCCAAAAAGGCGTTTAATTATAGAGCCGCAAATTATGATTCCATTAATGATGCTATTGGTAATGTTTATAGGAAAACCCAGCTATTTGGCTACAAAATATATACGATGGTTAGTAATTTCTATAGAACTATTTTCAAAATTATTGCGAACAAGTACCAGTTAAACCATTTCTTAGACAAAGTTACTCTCCCTGATTCAATATAAACATATTTGTAATAAAGTTACTTCGTCGCAAACATGCAGTCCATACGAAATTTGATAGCACTAAATCTTTATCTTATCATGGAGAGTTCTCCTTATTAAGATCAAGGACTAAGAAATTAACAAAAGGAACTTTGTTTAAAATTCAGAACGGTGGATCGCCGATAACTCTATAAACAGTTATGGGGGTTTACTTTAACTAAACCAAATTTCATGAAGTTTGGTCGTGAAACTGGAGATAACTACAATCTGTTTGCTAAGTATTTTCAAGTATATTTAATTCTTCAGCGACTCTACCTTTGCATAATGAATTATCCATAAAAACAAGAATTTATGTGCTTTTTATATTAATTCAGGCGAAGTTTTAAAAAATTTAAATCTCTTGACACTAAAGTAGGAGCTTGTTCTGGTAATCTATAAAGAAAGACACCCTATCCTATTTGCTTGCTACTTTCAATACTTTACAATAAATCAATTGCAGATGGTACTTTTCCCAGGGTTTGTAAAATAATTTAGGTTTCTCCTATTTATAAATCTAATAATAACAACATTGAGAATTATAGGGCAATTTTCAAATTACATTTCAGAAAAGTACTTGAATTAATATTACTTAATTTTATACTATATTCTACAAGAAACTGTATAATTCCTCAACAATACTTGTTTTTTAAGAAACGGTGTATCAATTCAAACCGTATTACTTATCGTGAATTAGTAAATTATGCAATGAATAATCGAAATTAGTTAGATGATACTTTAGAAATGGTTCGATAAAGTCGATGATTCTATTCTTATAGGTAAACTACAAATTCTTGGAATATCAGGGGATCTTTTGCAATGGTTAAATTCAAACCTTTCCAAGAGGTCGCAACTTGTAGTCATTAAAGAATTCACCTAAGTACCTTACTATGCTCCCTCGGGAGTACCGCGAGGTTCTCATCTTGAGCCATTTTCATTAATAACATAATAAATCATTTCCAATATGTACAGGTTCCTTTACATGCTGCCAAATGCAAACTATATACGAAAATTAATAATTTACAACACTACTTGCATTTTGAAGAGGCTATAGCTGCGCCAGAAGAATGTTGTACCGACAATAAGTTAATTATTAACGCATGTAAACGTTCTAGTATAACATTTCCTCGTAATCGTTATTTAACTGATTTTCAATATAAAATCAGTAATTCGCCACTTCCTAAGAAAGACTACTTTAAATACCTCCGTGTTATATTTGACACCAAACTTATACTCCATTATCACATCGATTATACGAGGGCCGTACTTTAATTTCAGGATAGAAGATATGGAGCATAGTTAGAATTAAAATATTGCTTTATTGCTTTTAAAAATATTCATCTGTATACTGCAGGAATTTCTTTCATGCGACTAAATCAAATGTTATAACATTCGTTCCAATCAGAAGTCGGCACACACACAATTCCATTTTGGACGCTTCAACAGACGACTGTTGTTTCGTTTCTGGTTCGTAGGCATATACCCACCTCTGACAATGTCGTATACCAAATTTTATGTACCTGAGTTAAACCGTTTAAGTGATTCTCAGCACCATTTGACTCGAACCGGTTTTTGAGCCGCAGTCAAATTATGGAGAATTCATCCTAAACATAATTTTTATACCCAAGTGCTGATGTAAAATTTGATTTATTTATTGTATATTGATGCCTAACGATAACTGAATTTCGATATAGGTTACATGGAGGTCTGTGATTATTATTTCTCTTACAGTATCAATGTTTTCTGCTGTTTTTGTTGTTATTGGAGGACCTTCATAACCTTCATCACTAAGGTTACTACGACCGCATTAAAATTCTTGATTCCAGCTAAACACAATTGTTCGTGACGGTACCACATCACCAGAAGCAGTTTTTAAATCACCGATATACTTCTTTTCATTTTTTTTTCAATCGACAGTAAAACAAAATCATTGCTCGAAAATACTTACAATTTATATCCATGTCGTTTCCGTATTTAGTTTACTTTAAAATATTAAATAATTTAGTTAATTGATCTGAGTTGTTATGTATTTGATCTTTGAGAATAACCCAAAGTAAGCAATTGTTCACTCATAGACTTAATCTCACCAACATAGCCTCTAATTTACCAATAATCTGCTTATCCATAGAATTAAATGAATTGGTTATATGTGACAACATTAACATATTTAGTGTTTATTTATTACAATAAAAAAATCGTTTCAAACTAATTTACCAAGAAACTGTTACAATTTCATTTAGTTTTATAAAAATCTTATATTTGACCTTCATTTTTCAGTTCGCACAATCTCCCACATAATTCTCTACATGTTCTTCCGCTGTGTCTGTAACTGAAATTCCAGTTAGTTAAATGATACAGTGTAATTAAGATCTATAATTCCATAATGGACTTGAGAAATATAAATAAAGATTACGAATTAATGAATTCAAAACTCAATCTAGTTCATAAAATATTAGAAGTATTTGTTTAACGAACTTTTTCTCGACATGTTTCACGCTACTATGGGCATTTTCAAGTGACATTAAAATATAAATAAGTAAGTTGTTTCAATTTTCAGTTTTTATTCTTTATTTAATTTAATTTAATATATTATAACAAAGTTTCTTTAATTTTAAGAAACACGAGTACCTTCTTTTAGTTCAAGTTAATGCATTATTCTATAATGTGGAACACTTTAATTGAAATAAACCTATTGCCTTGCCGAACATATTAACGAAATAAAATAAATAAATAAGCTTTCAATTTCTTAACCACAATAACATCAATTTTTTTAAAATATAAGTCAATTCCATAAAATTATAAACCCATATGCCTCAAAGTTCTACTACAAATTAATTTAGTTAAGTTTGGCTATAATGTTTTTCGATTTGATACACCATTACGTTCAAATGAAATAGTCAGTGGGATTTAGATTTTGTTTATCTAAAAACTACCGTTTTAAAATTATTTCACAATTAATTCTGAAACATAGATATGAAATAAAAGTTTTAAAGCCCACGAAGTGAGCTAGATTTACCTTTCACAATTTTTGCGTCCAATTCAATATAAGTGTTTACGCTGAGTAGCGCTTGAACAGTGGACTGTAATTCATTTCTGAACTATAAAATATTTTATTTGTTATCAGTTAAAGTAATATAGTATATTATGCAACAAGTGGAAGAAGTTGCATTTCAACTGCGAGATAGTTATATGACGAGCTAGACGACGTAGCAATCGAGCGAGTGACAAAATGTTCGAGCAGTTGAAATGACATCTTCCATGCGTTGCTTATACTATTTCTTCTACGAAGTTTTGAAATAAATTGAACATAGAGCTATATTGTCTAAACAGTGCCACATACAAATTGCGCATTGACAATTCAATTATGTTTTAAGGTAACGTTGATTTTTATAGATAATACATTAAGGCACGCTATTTCGTAATGCATGCATTTATAACAATTGATGGTTGTCAATTTCAACCACACTAGCTATTGAAATACAATTTCAACCAGCTACTAAAGCAGAATTTCCATGATCGCAATCGATGTGTAAATGACATACTTCAATATTAACGAGTAGAAAAATTATTTTACACTCATCTTAGATAATCTGGTAGCGGAAGCGCTGATGGATATTGTATTTATTTGAATTTAGCTTGCAATGCTGCTAAGTTAGGAACATGGAAATTAAGGAGGATAAGGTAGTACAATGTAGGAAAGACTTGATACAGTTTCACAATTATTTTAACTACCAATCATTGATGAATCATTTAGTATAAATATTACTGTGTTTGATCCCAGAATAGAATATAATATATTTGATTGTTAGTCAAGACGCGAGCGAATTATCGACGTTGACAATTGCCGAGATCTGAGGAATTAATGCTAGTGGTTGAATTAAATAGTGTGTACGCATAAAATAGCAATTAATATTTTTTATGGATAACGTTGAATAAATCTGGTTTGCTGTAGTTTTGAATAAGGTACTAATCTTGAAAACTACATGAAAGAAATTAAATAAATGAACAATATTTGAAAATAGTTAAGGCGAAATTCGGTTATTCTGGAATTATTACAAATGATGAAATTTTTTATTAACATTCTAAAAATTATAAAAACTTGATATTGTTCAGAATTTAGACTTGTATATGAGTAATGAAACTTAGTTATGTAATTATTCTAGAAAATGTTATTAGGAGTACTAAATAATTTTACTACTTAACTTTAAAATTCAGAATACGGCACATTATTCTTGTAATTTGCATGTATTTACACAACGGAAGAGTATTTGTATCTAACAAGCTAGTAGGGCTAGTACTGACACTGGTGGCAGAATATACCGCTAGAATCTCACTTGCCTCCTGTAATAAGCACTAGCTACATCAAAACAATTTGAAGATGTATTTTGCGTTACTCTAAATACAGAGCTTTGTCGGCCTTAGCTTTACGCTTAAGTTATTGGGTTTTAAGCTCATAAATGTACAATGTCACTTTAACATTCAATAATTTAACTTTCAGGTAATTGTGTCATTTTTTATAGATTTCATTAATAGAACAATTAAATTCCAAAATTAATTTATTAAGTTTTCTATTTTGTACCTAAACATTTAATTAACATAGCTACCCTTAGGTTGGTTATTAAATCACGAACGTATAACGGTTGACTTTTAAGTCATTACTGGTAAGTACATATCTTTCTTATATTACACTATGCACAAGGCAATAAATACTTGAGAATTTTAATATTTAACTCGTTGTTATCATGTTATTGTATGTAATTAAATACTAAAGAGCTTTTCCTCGTGTAAATAAAGAAAACTGATCTTGTATACACAATTATTAAAACTGATGAATTATGGCAATAAATCTTACGTGCCTTAAAAATGTAAATGATAAATTTACTATAAAAATAATTTAGGCTCACATTTATTAGGAAAATTTTTAATTAGGACGTCGTAATTGGTTTTCTTAACGCAATAAACGACACAATAGATTTTTTTAATTATAGGATACATTATTTTAAGTTTTAGAATTTGATACTTGTAAAAGATATATCTTAATCACGGCCGTTTTGAAGTTAGGTTATCTAATTTATTAATGAATAAATTGATTATAGTTATAAATAATCTACAATTTGTACTCTATTAAAGAATTAGTTAAATTGTTATCATTAATTATAATGCAACAAAAAAATTAAACTTACCCTTTAAAACTAAAACACATTTGGTATGATTGGGATACATATCTGGATATCCAGGACTGGTAAATTCCCTCGTTTCAAAATTTGGATGTTCAAATTTATAACAAGGGTGGGAAATGTCCGACATTGGTTGCGTGTTATCCATATCACTTTGTGGATATTCCGGATACATTGTTGTAAGCTCACTCATAGAATGATCACCTGAAATTTAAAACAATTAATTTGATCCAATACTTAGTACAATAACTTATATTCTTTACTAACTTTGCATTTAAACATGTTTTACGGTCATGCATGTATTTATATAAATGGTCTACAATAAATTTTCAACAACCCCTGCATTAATTATAACGCTGTTATCTATTACATCTACCAAAGGGTATAAAGACATAAAAACGAGACATGTAATTTAGTTGTTCTAAATATGTAAAGATGTATTTACATATGTATATCTTATATAATTCCACATATTTCGGTATATAAAGTAGTCTGTAATTTTGTTCTATATAAGTACATACTTAAAAGACAATTCTCTAACTTGCATAATACATCATAATTATTTCAGGATCAAGTACGCATATTGATTTCTCATATATGCCAATACTATGTATCTGTGAAACTTCTTTTTCTTTAAAATAATTAGAGTATTTTTCAATTAACAATTATTTATATACTGTTTAGGAGAGGTTTAATTTAAATTTAAATTTAATAAGGAATTACTTATTATATGAAGATTCTGTTAAAGTACTGTTTCGTAGTTCATTTATAAAACGCGGTCAACCACAATATTGAATTGATTAAAGGTATTGATTTTTATAGCTATTTTAAGGCGTTGAATAATCTATTTAATAGTGTTTAAGAACGATGACTTCGGTACAACATTGATAAAATACTCGTATATTAGAAAATTTAAGGCTTGCTATACACAGGTACATGTTGCAGATTTACAGCTTCATCTAAGTCGATCGTACTAATAAGAACTATAAACGGTACGCTTCTAGCAGAGCAGAGCACCACAAGAAGATGAATTATCTTAATTAAACAGGTTGCTGATGAAAGGTTCGTTAATTTTAACCATTATCTATCTAACTCCAATCTTTTGCATACCTTTAAACAATATTATTTTAACTCAGGATTCATAATTAATCAACCTAAATCGAAATAAATCAGAAATAATTTATTTAGTTGCTAGATTAGCGACCAATTAATGTTTATATCGGAATAGTATACATTTAGGGTACTTGCAATTGCTCCTACAATTAGATTCCAAATTGAAGATAGTTATTTTGAAAAATTTATACAACTATGGTCTCGCGTCAAAACCGATTTACGACAAGTAAACTAGATAGTGAGGTCCGTCGTGAATGGAAACGATAGAGATGTTGGTGTACCTTGAGGAAAACATCACCAATAAGAAGCAGCCTTATACCGAGTCGTAGCTGTGAAGGATGTTGATGTGCCCTATGTATAATGGATATTGCTACCTGAAGCAGAATGGGAAATCTCTAGGTAGAGTATGAGCTTTCAATGCTAAATAAAATAGCTTTCAAATATGTCAAGACAATCGGCACAAGTCAGTAAATTCTCTGAAATAAGGGGGTCCTTATGTTAATTCCTGCGAATAAGTGGATATTAAACACTATTTTGACTTACAGCGGAATTCCTCTACCTTCCACTAGTATATATGGAAATAAGAAGGAAGTTAACCTTGAAACCATTGTCAGCTAATTAGGTTGGTTTCAAACTAAATTAAATCCTAACTAAAGCGAAGTATTTACTGTTCTCCTTGTAAACAAAAAATACAACATGAATATTATACACATTATTGACAGTAAATACAATAAAAAGGACACACCACAAAAGTAACCGTTAACTAAAATTACTTAAAAAGATAAAGACAAGATACGTAAATCTGTAATACTTAAGCATCTATAATAAACTGAAACAAAGAAAAATTAAGATAATTTCGATCATTTCGATCGGCCCTCAAACACAGTTATAAAATATGGCAAGATATTTAATTTACTTTTCGGAAAACGTAGTTTTATGGTAAAGCTAACAATAACAAGTTTAAATTTATTCCTAATTCGAACAAGGGATAAAAATTATACAAAGACTAGATTTGAAATGCATTAATGAAATGACAATTAAATCCTTAATTTGTTTCCAAATGTAGATAGCACTTGAATCATACAAGCTGGCGCATAAAGAACACATACTTTTAGAATACGTACTACTTTGGAGGGAAAAGGTAGAGAGAGTCTAGTTTAAGTACCCATGGAACGATGGAACATAGAACATCGCACTTTTGCCGTTGAGCAGTTTTTTTAGAAATAATGATTCTATAAGTTCCGTTCAACGCCTGTTCCATCGACATTTCAATGTGCCGGTTGG
>JAHWXV010111127.1:0-20000 GCA_024586415.1 Phrixothrix hirtus
TATAAACAAATAAATACTGCAGGAATTTTTAACAAAAAGTATTGCCAACTAGTGTTAGTTGGGTGGCCTAACACTGTGATCAAGTGGTTTACGGGATTATTTGAAAGCACGTTATATACAAATGATGGTATAATGATTTACTTTAGTTATATATCTGTATTCCTACAAGGATATCTGAATTATTTTACTAGGCTCACAACATACTTTAACAAGTTTAAATTAACGTATTCAGACAAGTTATGAACATATTGGATCGAATGCATTAGTAATCTTGTTTAACTTGATTCGTTACCTCTAGCGCCAATAACATTTTAAAAAAATATTGAAGTCCATCTTTAGGCAATACATACGTACATGAGATCATTAAAACGAAGTCAGTGATAAGAAATACAGGCAGCAATCTCCCCTTAAGGAATAGTTTAAAGAAAAAATAAATTTAGGCATAAACGAATACATCGTAATAAAATTCTTTGTTATACCTTAGAGAACTCTGTTTTTACGAGAAAAAAAGATATAACCTCCTTCTGAGAACAGTTGGTTACGATTTAACCCGTTCTAAAGTTAATTTGATTCTTCAGAACGTATACAAGTTTTATTACGATTATATCATAAAAAGAAATATACATATATCAATATATTTAAAAAAGCTCTTTGGCTGCGTTTTATGTTTTATGTTAATATAAATAGTATAACTAAATTATAAACTAAATAGTTTAAACGTAGTTTTTATTATACTGACTCAAGTGCTTATTATAATTTATAATTTAATTTAAAAATGAAAATGTTATTAATGGAAATAAAGTTTCATTTATGAAAGCACAAACTACTTTTATATTCTAACGTTTTGTCACATATAGTAGAGTTTTTCAAATCATTTCTGTACAAATTATAAATGTGGAATTTAACATTGTCAATTATAATAATACGAATTCCTTGAAAATATCTATTTAGTGAGACGAAAGGTTAGAATATAAAAGTATTTAAAATTTTATACCTTAGTCAAGGTAATTTTACTTACGTTAATGAGAAAAATCATCTTTGTTTAATTCTAAATTAATATATTAAATAAACAACCATTTATTCAGTGGAAACATTAGCACTCCACTTGTTACACAACTTTATCAGATTTACAGGTAAAAGGAGATTAAATAGCCTGTGAAAGTGACATTTTTACGAATTGAGACAAATGAAGCGTAAATCCTAATATTGTAAATCGAAATAGTTTTAATTTAAGTAAGAGCACACACTCCAATGGCAGTATTAATCAAAATAACGTTTTATTCAACAATCATCTCTAGATACTGTCCTGAAAAGGGACGAATAAAAAACATTTCACCGAAACCTTTAGCTAAACTTGCATTTTCTTCTATTGACACAAAGAAACCTTCATTTACATCCTTATCAACGACATGTTTATTACAAAATCCAATAATAAAATATATTTCGTTGTTATCCATTACATTTTCTTCAAAGCACTTTTGTAATTTGGTATATTTGTGACAATTATGGCTAATATTCTTTCCAGAAATTATAATATCTGTTCTCTATAATGGCATTCGCTGTTAAGCTAATATACCCGCTTTTGATAACCAAAATGTTAGTTACCTCGTAATTAATTATTATACTTATCATCCTTAGACTAACATTTCAGGACAATTATTCGGTTTTATTCCCACCTCAAGATATACTAAAATAGTATATGTAATGTTTCGAATTACACCAGGACCTCTATAGATAGTTTCCAAGTTTACAAACTATCATTAGCTTAGATTCTTTATTGTAGAAGTTATTAATCTCCTACGTTGTTTAAGAAAGTTTCGAAACCTTTTATTCTGGGTATCGCAAATTTATGGAATATCCTACATATCTCACGAATTATTAATTCTAACGAGAGACATTTCAAATAGAAGCTATTTAGTTATACTAGCCAATTATTGATTGTTTAAGTTTCTAATTTCAACTATAATGATAGATAACGATCGTAAGAAAAATAATGGCAGAGCCATCCATTAGCTTTTAATATGAGGATATTAATATCAATAAATGAAGGACTGAAGTTTTCTCCCATGAACGGCGCGCAATCTTGAAAAATTCGACAGAAGTAAAAAGCCCGTAAAATGTTATACCGAGGGGTAAACGTATTGGGAATTCTTGTATACATTCACAAGGAATTTGTGGGAATTCTCGAGGAATCTCGGGAATTCTTAGGAATTCCCAGACATTCTTAAGGATTGTGGGGAAAACATTATGCTTAATTTTTACTAATTCAATGGTTCAGTTGTGCTTAAAAAAATCTGGTAGGACATCACACAACTTTCTCTTGATTATTTCAAATTATAGGCTATCCATTTAAGTTTTTAGCCTCATGAAGCCCTTCTTAACTCTGCAAGATACGTCCGATTACTTGACTTACGCAAATTTTCCAGAATAACGAATAACAGTTTTAAGGAAATTATTAAAGAAATTTTTAAGAAAATCGTTATGGATTTATACTAAATGCTACGATTTTTAGTTTTTGATTTATCCACAGATGCTCAAAAATGAGAACCTCTGATTACTCAATTTACGTAATTTTCTGAGAGAAATTGGTTTATTCACATGAAAGGCTACCGTAACAAGTTTAAAGAAAATCATTACCGTTATTTTCGAGAAAGTTATAAAAACTTAAAAATCAGAAGTATAGAATGACATTCCCAGTTATGAGATATTACTTAAACCTTCTTTAGTTATGCTTGTATTAATATTAAATAAACATACATATGTGTTTCTTAGAAACAACCAACCTTAAGATCTTGGTGTACGGAGTAATTCTTAGTAACTGTATTTGAAATCCCTTTTTACAATAACAATACATAAATTTGATTTTTAGTTCCATTATAAAAGTAAAACTGGTGGTATATTCGGGTATGCATTTAAAATATACCTTGTGCCTAAATACGTAATATTATCTGCTTAGTTGCTCTGAAGTTTTAGCGGGTGTTAGACTTGTCAATATTTAGTAAATCTGGTATTTAGTCTAAAGTGTTATAGTTATTTTATTAATCAAACTGATTACGTTGACTACAAAAAAATGTTACTAATTTTTCGAAATCGGAAGACGTGTAAAAAGCACAACGCCATATTTATGATGATGACAAATTCGATACAAATGAGTGAGATAATTTTCAGGAAACTAATGAATTGAAATCACACGATCAGGTAGTAATAAGCTTAGTGGAATATGATAATGTAAGAAGATTAACCAAAAACAGGAGTAGGACGCTGAATTACTAATCCTTTGTTTGGAAGATCGAATCTTACCAACTAGTTGAGACTTTATGAGTAATCTAAAGGTCATATTACAACTAAATGTATTTCTACCATTAGTTAAGTACTCAATAAAAAATATTTATGACACAACAATTATTAATTCACAAAAACCACAACAATACATGTATATTAATTATATAGCACGAACAAGTATGTTACATATTCCCGCGCATATAATGAAGGGTTAAAATCTTGCTGTTGCATACTAAGCGCAGTAACGAAGGGAGGTGGGTATCTTGTAAAGTCACCTACTCCTTAGAGGAAGCGATGAGTGCCTGCCACTGATTCCTTCTCATCCACCTATAGGAAGTCTAAAAAACTCCATGCCGAAATGGGCACATCCAGAGAATTACTTAGCTTCTGTCCTTAAGGTCAACATGAAAGGGGGAAATGGACTGCATTCGTGTGAGGCAAGGAGGGTCGATGGTAATTAGGTTCGCTAAAAGAGTGGCCTCTTTAAGAAACCATCGAGGCGACTTCTGTCTTGCGGAACTTTGTTATTAGGTTTTGTTAACACACCCACTTATTCACACATAGATCAATTTCTAAAAACATGGTTTTCGGATTGGGAGAATTCAAAATCATGATTTGCCACTTAAAACTCAACATCGCAAATTTTAGTCGAAAACAATACTTATCGATGAGTGATGGCAAGTACCCCGACAGTGTTCTTGATTTAATTTCCGAGATCTCAATAAGTTGATTGAATCAAACTTATGTGTATACTAAAATGCTCCGTTTACCACTGAGAGGGCTCCAAAGTTTTTTTAAAGAAATCGATTCTATTCTAATATTTTTGCAAAAGAATTTTCAAAACTTTTCAAATTTGGCACAAGGTTTGATTAAGTCGAGCTTAATTATGAGTAGTTTACGTATTTTAAATATTTCAACCAGTGACGTAGATATTGTGAGGTTCGACTACTTTACACCATTAACACTTGATGTCGATGGTAATTTGCCGATTTGAACTAAGAATCGCATTGCTTACATCTTTATCTAGGAAAAGTGTGCTCTTGTTTAGATTCGATATTCTGCACTGTTTTCCTGATCAAGGTAACTAAAGCTAAAAAAAATGTAGGTCGAAATTCTTAAAAATGGTAGAAATCGGCGTTAATGAATTTAAGAAATATAGCTACTGCCCATCACGTATACAAGAAACCTAAATAAATAAATTTTCAACTATCAATTTTGCGAGATCCAGTAGTCAAAATTACCACCTCACCGTTAGCATCAGCGTTAGCAATGGTTCCAAAAAGGGGTCCAAAGTTGTATCTCCCGAAGATTTAGAAACTTTGTTTATTAAGATTTTTTGGTTCGATGGACGGTCGCTATAATGTTGTAAGGCCATTAACTCCTTTATCTAATACTTTAGGTAATTTTTACCTACACTTTTTACTTTCATCTCGAACGCAGTGAAATATATCGACTTTAAGCGAGAATATAATTTGTATGTTCTAAACTAGCAAATAGCTTACAATGCGGATTGACAAATAAGGGCAAGTATACACCAGATACAGTTCGAGTAAGGAGTTCATAGAATTTATCTCCATTATTATTCCAGCTTTCATTGTACGTGTCTCGGAATATTCAATAGTGTGTTTTTTGTTTCTGGCTTATTGTAATTTAATAATTACTTTCTGTACTCATATATTTGTAAACATTATGACATTTATTTCTTCATTGTAACAATTTATGGAATAATGTTTAACTCTTATATTATACGCAAAATAGCCGTCGTTTCAATTTTTTTTACGTTTGCTGGAATATTTGTAGAAATATTCTGTTATAAGTTAACTTTAATTGCATACGCTTCAAACAGTTCCGAAGTCATACGTATTGGCACGATTGAATCGACTCGTTTAGGTGCTAGGTTACAACGTCCGAACTATACCTGTTTTATAGACAAAGACATAAGCTACGTAATTCTTAGTTCAAATCTGCCAAATTCCTATCGTCATATAAAGCAACGGTGTAAAGTAAACCAATCCCCTCTTATCCACATCACGGGTTGAGATATTTGAAATAAATAAACGACTCATAATTAAGCGTGCCAAATTTGAATGTTTTTGACAATGCTTTTGCAGAAATATTGGAATAGAATCGAACCATTTAAAAATTCTCCGAGGCCTTCGCGGATAAACCAAGTATTTTAGTAGATAGATAAGGTTGGTCCAACTGACTTATTGTTATGACAAAAATCAGTTCAAGAGCGAATTATGTGAACCTGGCTTCCGACTTTTAAAGAATTGTATTTTTTGCGCATTTAGCTAGTATTTTGTTTATAATTGATTGTAGTAAAAAAAGTTCACTTGTAGTAAAGTCATTTATGGAATATACGAAAAACATAAATGGCCCACAAAAAACTTGAAGCTGAAAACTTTAAATAGTGTGATTTAATGTAGGGGGTTCTGTAGATGTTTGTAGTGCTTTCAGTTTCGTTTATAATTAAACCGTTACAATAATTTAAAGTTTAAAAAATGGCAACTTCATCAAATTATTAGGTGCTTTTTTCTTAAGTCATTAAATGATTGTAACCTTTGAACGATTTAACTACATACGCAATTGAAAGTACTACATACAACAGCAAACGATTCTAAATAAGACTCCTGAAGTTGATTTAATATGCTTCTCATAATTTTACGAAGTCTCCTTTTTTGATAAACTTTTAATTATTGTAACTATTGAACAGTTCAATTGCAAATAAAACTGAAGGCACGTCGAATATCTACAAACGTTTCTAAACAAGGGCTGATTAGTAAGGTAATTAACATAGAGATGGCGCCATAATCTACGCATGCGTATCATTTATCAAATCTATCACACGATATAGGACAGCTGTTAAAGTTGCTGCCAAATACGTTACATTCTTTGTTTCTTACAGTTGTTTAAAATGAAGGTATTACGTTTCTACACTTCACTTCCTCATTAGATGAAAATCCCTTTTTCACCTAACCATTTTTTTAAGTTTGGAAACAAGAAAAAGTCAGATGGGCCTAAATATGGACTGATGCATGACGAAGCATTTCGAATCGTAATTCAACTAATTTTGCTGTGACAATATTCGATTGATGAGTCGGTGCATTATCATGATGACACAACATTTTCTTTCTGGCCAAATGCGGTCGTCTTTTCTTTAATTTCTCAATCAGCTGTGATTATTTTGCCCTTTTGCGGATAATCTATAAATATAACACCACGAGCATCCCAAAATACGGTGGCCATAACCTTGATAGCTGATGGAACCTCTTTTGCGTCTTTCTGTGCACTACAATCGGCTTCTACCCATTGCTTGGACTGAATTTTTGTTTCTGGGTTATAGTGGTGTATCCACGTTTCGTCAACGGTAATAAATCGATGTATATATTAGGCGGTATTATGCTTAAAAAGGGTCAAATAGTACTCAGAAGTTGTTACGCGCATTCGTTTCTGGTCCACAGCTAGCAGACGTACACCCATCTTGCTGATAGCTTTCTCATACCCAAGTATTCATGTAAGATAAGATCAACACGTTCTTTAGATATACCTGTAGAGTCTGCTAGCATACGTACCTTTAATCGACAGTCATTTAAAACAAGATCATGAACTTTGATGATCATTTCGTCAGTGGTAGTCCCTTTCAGACCTCCTGATCTTGCTCCACCTTCGGCACCCCTACAGCCACATTTAAATTCATTCACCCGAAACAAACTGTCTTAAATGGATGCCGATCCGCCGTGAACACTATCTAACTCTTTTTTAATTTCTTTGGGTTTTTTTCTGGTGACATGGAAGTGTTTAATCACAGCACAGAAATTCTCTTTTGTCCATATTTACAAAACAACGCAACACATTTACTTTAAACAACTGTAACTGTGGCTGAAACTTTGACAGCTGTCCTATAACATATGATAGATTTGATAAATGACACGCATGTGTAAATAATGACACCATCTCTGTTAATTACCTCTCTAATCAGACCGCCCTCTTATTAAATGACATTATTTTAAAATTTTTAGGTTGAAGTCGAGTCCGGCCCATTTTTGGCCGTCGAGTCGTCAATTTCGTAAATGGTTTTACTACGAACGAAAATGTTTTTTATTGTATTGAACTACAAACAAAATTCTGTCTAAACGTGCAAAAAAATTAATTTTTTAAAAGTTGAATGCCAGGTTCACATATGTTCAAGAGCGTTATCGGCGTACATCTAAATCACTCTGTATAATAGAGTAAGATAAAGTAATTACTAGGTAAGGTTCACTGACTGTATAATAAACCACCAAAATGCTTAGCTTCGATGAAAATAATATTATAGTCGTATTATAAGGATACTGAAAGACCTTGTGAAAGGCCGATTTCAATGATTTTCCACCAAATTACAGCAAGCACTTATGATTATAAATAAATTGGAAAAAGAGGCTTTTCAAACAAATTAAGTTCCTTCATCTTTTATTCTGTAACAACGAACTATTTTATTTTAGTCCACTATTAAAATATTCAATTATTATAATATAACAGTATTTGAAATGTTGGGAGTGATTTTCATGACTTGCACGGGTTTTACGATTGCTGTAAAGTGCTGTTTTTTTATTTTTGACCAAATCATATGCTACCTTTCAGCAAAATTAGCGGAGTTCGCTTTCTGCCCTTTGTTTGTCTGTAACATCAGGCTTTTTCACGTTACACAAATAGTTTGGGATAAGACTAGTAAATCTGCTTTTACGTTATACACGTTTCTGTGTTGAATAGATTCCGTTTTTTTATAAAGAAAATAAAATGTAAATTCTTCTTATGCTTGCAATGGATAGATTTCCGCTTTATTCACGTTCAGTGTTGAAAAAGTTTTACTGTATACAAATTTTGGAAATTCAGGAAAACATATTAAATAAATTTAAGGAATTCCCTAGTAATTGCTGGTATTCTTGAGAAATCGCAGGAATTCTTGAAAACTTCTCGAGGATTTCTTCGGAATTCCCAGGAATTCTCGTGGAACTCCCGGGAATTCTTAGGAATTCTCGAGGAATTCTCAGAAATTCTTAGGAATTCTCTATGGATTCTTTGTATGAGGAATTCTTGTGTACAGTTAAATATGGAAGTGTTAGCTCCCCGTGTTATAAGGATAAATATAAATTAATATTTATAAGGCTTTTCATCAAAAGTTTTATATAACCTAACTAAATAGATAAAGATATAAAGGTTTGTAATTTCAATTAACGTGTAGCAGCATCCGCACGCCGGTTTCATCTTATGGGGATCATCAGTGCGGGGTCGCTGACAGAAAAATGCATGCTCATTTTAAATATCTAACAAGTGTAAACATCGTAAAAAAATAATGGCCGATACATCTATTAGTTTCTAATAGGAGGACCTTAATATAAATAAATGAAAGATTGATATTTTTTCCTATGAATGACTTCAAATTTTGAAAAATTCGGTACAAGTAAATAGCCCGTAAAATGTTATACTATCCTCCAATTAAAAAAACTAATAGATGGCTCCACCATTATTTTTCGTACAATATTTACACTTGTTGAGTATTTAACATGTCCTTGTAATTTCTGCCAGCGTGCTGCTACACGTTGATTGAAATTACAAACTCATATATATTTGCCTATTTAGTTAGATTATATAAAACTTTTGATGAAAAAACCTTATAAATGTTTATTTACTTTTATCCTTATGGCATATCACGGCCTTTTTACTTGTGCCCAATTTTTCAAACTTTCACGCCATTCCTAGGAGAAAACTTCAACCTCTCATTTATTTATACAATAGTATATTTTCAAAGGGCGTACCATTCGTACTTGCGCACTATAAATTTGTAAGGCAAACCTGTTACCAAGTTTCGAATAATTTCAGGTGTGCTAGTTCTCATCACTGTTGAAATACGATTTTTAGTATTTCGTTATCTTACGCCCTGCCAACGCAAATTTGGTGTTTGATATGATGTCAAATAAAAAATCTAGCGCGTTTAATTCCGTAGAATGTATATAACTAAGGCAGCGATTGGCGTCCCGGATTTTTCTCCAAAATTTACCGAGTGCATCTACATTTCATATCATTAGAAGGAAAAAATAGTTATCAAATCAAATAAATGCAGCAATTCCTTGTCATTAAGATACGAGTAACTACAGTGCTTTTTGTTGCGCTTTTAATTTTCACAAAAATCGCAATTAAGCCTTATACTGTGATTTAAAGCCAAACACAAGTATGAAACGTTTACTAATTGAAACAGTTTGCAAAAGGAGTGATATGTATGCACTTCCGACTGTTTGTTTGAATCTGTATTAGAAAGTCAATACTTAAACATGAACAGAGTAACTACTCATTTAAAACAATGAGAGTAAAGTTATTTTCAAGTTTTAAAACATGCATATGTGTGATTTACGTTCTCAAAGCTAACTTTATTTCACTGGCATAGTAATGGAAGGTCAATGTCAATTAAGCTCAAAAACTTTAAATATGGCATTTCCCAATCTTCTTCCATGGAAATTTAAGAATTCACAAATCTACATTTTTTACTTTGTCGCGGCATAGTTTTATAGTTCAAACACCCTACATATACTGAGTTCCATTAAAGTCACAACACATGTAAGTTATAGATCAATTTTAATGAAAGTTTCAGGAAATGCACATTTTGCTGAAATGATTGAAATTTGAAAAAATGTATCTATCGGTTGTTCTTTTTTTAATTTGTTCGTTTGCACGCAGTAACAATAAATTTTATGAAATAAAACAATCGTTGTGCAATAACTGCCAATTTTGCAAACTGTTTTTTGTCCACTACTACCTTCTGAATATTTACGGCACTTCCGTTACCTAAAATCATGCCAATTTCTTTTCATTTGCGAACGATCCATACAATTTCAGCTTAAAGCTGCCATCTGCCATTTACAGATCTTACCCTAAATAGCTGAGATATTGATTGATGTTTCCCTATTTTTAACTAACTCTGATTATAATATAAAATAGTTTAGACACAAATATTAAAGCGACCTATTAAATGTATGCTGGGTTGCCTACTCGGAGTAGTTAAGGATCGCTCATCATTTGTGAATCACAATTTCGCTATTATTCCGCTGAACCGAAAAAAATTGTAAATTTATAAAATGCTGGTATTTGTATAAATAAATATTAAGGTAAAGTTGTTACCGATTCTCTTGATAATTTTTTATCTATTGTTTTAGAAATGGTAAAATAATATTTTGAATTTATCGACAAAACCTAATTTACATTTTCCGATAAAGTAAATTATGAACGCCAAATGATGAATGTTGTTTCAGTATACGATTACGGGGATGCTAAGTAATGCGTGTGAAAAAACATTAGTTATGCGTTCGATTTAAAATGATAATAGGAAATTTTGTAATTGATACGTCGAAAATTACTTCATTTATAACAACAATCCTTTTTAAAGTATTGACAGAATCTAGAATTATAATTTAGTTAATTAATTGCAGAGAATGGTCATAGAAAAATAAATATGAGTATAGTTTAAACTTAGATCTTGAGGATAAAATTGTGACTTCGAAATGAAGCTTCCTTTCGGTGCCTTAAATAATTAAAATGAAAACTTTAAGAATAAATAAAAGTTATTTTAAAATGTTTTCGAGTATATTGACATGACAGATGCAGTTTTGTGGAGCGTCAATTTGTGAAGAATATTAAGCTCGCGTTTTTATTAACTTCCAGCCGCCGTACTAGTCTCCGTCCTGCACCTTACGACCTTAACGGGGCGCTCCCTCCCACTAAGTACTTTCACACCTACTTCCCTGAAATTCTTCGAAAGTGTCGTGCGCTGATGATACTGCTTCGCACCTTGTCGACTTTTCTTTTAACCTCAAGTTTTCGAAGTTGAAAGAAGATCTTTATACTTGTGTGCTTTTTTGCCCCTTCCTTTCTCTGTGGCTTTAGGAGGGGAGTTGGCACTGTGGCCTCTGGTTAGCAGGATACATTCCGGGCCAATTTCCTAATGTGTTGATTGTGGTGGTTTTCCAAACTGAAAATCAATTTTTGGCGGTGGTCCTCCGCTTTCATGGTTAGATTTTCGTCGTTGAGGTCAACTCCTTGCTAAGTGGGTGGGGATTTGATTGTTTTTTGTCGCGTGCATCTGTGTGCTCGCCAATTATCATAGGACGTGCTGTAATTTTGTAGAACTTTCTCTAATAAACCTAGCAGCAGTTTCATCAGTGTCTTTTCCATAGTGGCCTCGAGAATATTCGTGTCTTCTCCGGTCTCTTCAATTTGACTGTCATTTTTGGGGGCTGCCGTATAGGACAAGCCTTCTTTATGCTTTGATCTGGAGTCTCTTAACTGCCTCTGAGTGTTTTTGTTATTTGAATTGCTTGGGTTTGCCGGACATGCTATTGAAAATGCCGGATGTTCACCAGCGCAATTATCACATTTTGGCTTATCATCTTTCCTTTCACATTCGGATGTAGAGCGCGGCCCTGCACATAGCATGCATTTGAAATGGGCACAACATCTAAAGATCCGTGGCCGAAATCCTGGCACCGGTAGTACTGCCCTGGCGCTGTCGGTTTATTTTCTCCTCTGTTGCCTCTTTTATGTAAAGTATTTGTTTAACCTCGGTGATCTTTGGTACTACTGCTGGATTGTCACTGATAATGAGAATCGACGGTATTTTCATTTTCTCCTCTTTCATCTGAGCGTTTTGTCGAATTGGAACCCCTGAATTAAGAGGTCCTCTTCAACTTCGTCTAGAGGAATTGATAAAGGGATTCTTCTGATAACTGTTTTGCATTGTCTCTCTTCCTGAAGCTGGAAATAGTGGCACTGGACATTTTTCTGTTTCAGGACATGTATTAGTTTGTTGTTTCCGTCGTGCTATTTGTAAAGATGCATATTCCATCTTTTGCGTTGACCACTTTGCAGAAATAGATGTTGAACTGTTCTGCGATTGGTCTTACCTCCAGGTAGTTGGAGGTGGCCGTCTCGTTATGGTTTGGTTCTTGCTGTCTACTGACTCCCTTGTTGTGGGCTCAGTCGATTTCACGTGTTTAGTTTATTTCGTTGTTTCTTCTGTCGAGCTGTGAGCATCACTTCCTTCTTCTTGATTATCGGGCGGTAGGGTAAAGATATTTGGGGCACCTACGTTCATGGCTACAGTGTTCGCCATTTCCTTTGATACTTGCGCATCGTTTGCTTTGGCTTTCTTCTCTTTTCTTGTTTTTCTAGTTTTTGTTTGGAGGGCGTCCTAGTCGGATTCTTCTGGCAACTCTTTTTGTCTATGATTTGCCGCTTTTAGCAGTTTTGGAGCTCTTCCTTCAGTTTGCATAATTTTTTGATATTGTAGCATCTTCTCCTTAATTTTTGCGATTCTATTTCGTAGCGTACTTCTACGTTGTCAATCTGCATTCGTAATTGTAGGTGGTTTTTAGTTATCGTTCTTTGTAGTGTTGCCAAAATTCGGGTGACATACCTGGTTGCTGTCCATATTATTGTTGCCGACCCACCAATACAAGTGTGAGGGGTCTAAGGTTCAATAAAGCTAGCTTTTAGAAAATAAGTAGTCGACTGTTACACACACACGCGTCTGCTTCAACCGCCTGCTCGTCACTTGTCAACTTTCATCGAACTGAAATGTTTTATATCGCAACGTCGGAAGCAATCAAGGCAAACATATGAAACAACAACTAGATTGGCATATTATGAGATATGCAAGTCTAATTAATATTGAATGGGTGCCTTTTGCATTTAAACGCAACCAATTAGCAGACAGTCAAACAAAATTTTTTAAAACTATATTGTGCTTCAATCTCTTCAATATAGCGTCATCACATAAACAGTGGTTTCCATTTTATTTGCTTGTGTAGGTGTACATTGCTACTATTATCCTTTTTTAAAGGTATTTCAATGAAAACTTCAGAAACCTTTGATAATTTTCTAACGTCTTCTTGAAGTGGTTTCCTATTTAGTTTTGCAGTAATGGTGGTTGTACGATAGATACTACTGGATAAATGATTTGTACTCCATCTTTTGGAGCTTTAAAGAGGTAAAAATTTCCGTGTCAAATTTTCTTGAACGTATTCTGACGTGGTTTTCCCTAGATTTACTTATATGTTTGTTTGATGTGCCATAGACTTTTCCAAACAGCTGCCCAACTCGCAGAATTCTAGATTTAATGATTTCAGAAATATGTACTATACTTTGCTTACAATAGCCGACAGGTAGTGCCACGCTTAAAAACTTACATTTAAGTTAATTATTTCAACACAAAATTGTTCAAATTTTGTTGTGTCTATTTCATAACTTTTTATTTTTATTTAGAAGTTGAAGTATTGCATAAATATGTCTAGTACTTAAGACTGTTTTACGGAAGTAAAATATAAAAATTCTTACATCTCTGTTACTTTTAGACCGATTTTTATGAAAATTACTGACGCTTAAATTATTTTAATATTCCTGATGTTATAACCTTTTTATAAATCTCATACATTGCAAGGTAAAAATATGAAACCAAAAATATGAATTTAGCCGAAACCAATACGTGGCACTAATTTTTCTAAAGTCAAGTTTACTTCTATAAACATTGTTTACAAAATTTAATATTAAGGAATTTATAGCATTTAAATATATTTAAAAATGTGTAGCTTCAAAGTTGTTAACCATTTTTTGTCTCATTTAGTTTTTATGACGAGTCGAAGCCGTTATAATTCACTCTGGACTACTTTACCATTGCTTGCTAAACACCATATATCATTTGAAATTAGTATGCATTTATTTGTTTAAGATTTACCCTTTATGGCTTACTATGCCAGAGATATATAAAATAAAATCTCTTTTTCTGCCTTCGTGCAATGAAAGCATATTGTATATGCACAGGACCACCAAAACTCGTTTCTATATTGGAAAACTCAAAAATTATAAGGGATCTAAAAGAAGTAATGTAAGATTTCGTAACTATTTTTTTGAGAGAAGCTTAATCGTCGAATTCGCTATAGCCTTTTGCTTTAAAGCTATTAGCATAGATCAAAATTTTAACATTTCGAGATATGTCCATATTTCGGTTACGAATGAAGTTAGAAATAGTTCTATGCCACATCGAGCTATGGTGAAAGGGTTTAAGGTTACTTATTGCTGTTGACCATTAGAGAATTTTAGATTTCATACTGGATGTATAGTGGTGAAGTATCCTAATCCACAAGTTCTATATTTATATCAGAATGCTCTGTAGACTCAAAGTGGGAATGATCACATGTGCTACTTCATGCCTAGACGTGCAAGTGATAAACAGTGTATTTGCCTACATTTTTCTGAAACTACGATTAAATATTCAATAATTATACATAAATATGAGTTTATCAAGAGATAGACTACTAGTGAGAGAAGCTCTAAGGCAACTTGATCTAAATTTGAGTAAGTACGATGAAGGTTACGTAAATAAGCAGTACATAAATTTCGTTCCAGTTCCATTAAATATCCATGAGCCTAAATTATTTATTTTGGTAATTTATTTATGTGTGTCTTTTAACTGTAATTGAACAATAAATATGCATAGTGGTGATAGATAATTTTCAGTAACATATATATTTTGTACTTAATAATAAAACCCTGCACATTGCGTACCTAGAATGGTTGTCCTAGAAAATGGCTTAATATTAGGTATTTAATACTTAGCTAGTGAGATTTTATCGTCTTGAAAATTTTAAAGATTAATTTTGGCACTAAGGCATGAAAAATTACATTTGCATTATAAATGCTACACCATGAAAACGCACAACTATTACTATTTTTAATTTTAACCATTAAAATTTGATATAAAATATAATCATATATTTTATCATTCATCGTTAGAAATATCATTAAATTTTGACTATCATTTTTAAAATATTTAAAATAATTTGTTATCGTTATGGTTTACTTGTATTGGAAAATTGAACTTTTTCTGATTTATATTGCGAAAATTACGAATTAATTAAAGTTGTAAGAATGTGAACGACTGGTTATGACTTCATATATTATTAAATCAAAAATTGAACCATTTTCATGTTATTTCTCATAGGTAGAGATGACGGTGTTCTTGATATACAATTCTATGAAATATTCCTTTTTTATTCAGATGCCGTTACTAACGAGATTTTCGCTAATATAGATAACAAGAATTAGAGGTATATTGAAGTAATTCCCATTGAAAGACAGTTTGACAGTACGATGGAACCATCAAGATACTTTAAAGGGTTAATCATAGAAACATCATATTCATGTAGTACGAGGGGTGCTGCATATGTTTCGGGAATCAAGTATTTCCGTGGTTGCTAGAAAATCATAGATGAAACTATCGTAAAATTTGACACTTTTTAGCATCCGCTAAATAGTGATGGTGTGCGTGAGATGATTGAGATGAATCCACCTGTAACCTACCGTGAAATAGAATAGACTCTTGGAATTTACATGAAACAAATATCAACGATTTTGCATGACCATTTATTTAGGTGTGAAAACATTATGTGCCCGATGGATTCCACACAATTTGACAGAGGCTCAAAAAGTGGCTAGTGTTCAATGGAGCAAGGAAATGCTGAAAGAATTTAACCGTGGTGCTTCAAATTTGGTTTAAAACAACATTAAAGGTGACGAAACTTTAATTTATTCATATAAGCCAGAAACAAAGCAACAGTCGCGCGTTTGGGTATTTGAAGATGAATTGAATCCAACACAAGTTGACCGGTCACAAAGCGTTTCAGAGAAAATGGGCGCAAAATTTTTTAGTATTAGTGGTCACGTTGTTACCGTCGCTTTAGAGGTTCGTAGTTCGGTCAATGCTGATTGGTATACAAGCATTTGCTTATCGGAGGTTATCAATGAAATCAGAAAAACTAATGAAAAACGTCGGATCATCTTCCACAGTGAAAATGCATCGTCACATACAGCATCACAAACTGTCGATTATTTGAAGCTGCAAAAGGTAAAATTAGTTACTCATTATCCATACATTCCGGATTTCAGAAGTTGCTGTGGAAGCATTCAAAGCTCATATTTCTGCTATGCCATCTTCGGAGTGGAAAAACTGCTTCGACAACTGGTCTGAACGCATACAAAAGTGTATTGATTTTAAGGAAGATTATTTTGAGAAACAGTAACAGCACTATTACTGTACTTTGATTGTGTTTTCATACATATTCCCGAAACAATTTTAGCACCCCTCGTACTTAAAGTGAAGATGATCCGTTTTCAAATATAAGTGACTTAGATGATCCTACACATAAATCGGATGAGTTGATTCGTGGTTTCTCTGATTCGACCGAAATCGAAAATCATAGCTGCTCTAATCAAAATAATTCATAAAGAGATCTATTGCTCCGGACTTGTGAAGACCTACAAAATATTGATGATACTCGGAAAAGAATACGAAATCCAAGTTTGTGGAAGAGATAGGTACCAAAGAAATTAAGATTTGAGGGGAAGGCATATGTTACGAAAAAAAACTGACAAAAAGAGGCGGTAGTGTCAAAGAATTTCTCTGTCGCTACCACTACAAGTGTAATATAAATTTTACCTCAGACCAAATAAACCAAATTCATAACAACTATATAAAATTGGAAAGCGAAGAACTTCGATGGAGTTACATAGCTAAGAATGTGGAATGTATACCAAAATAGCGTTGCTATGCTGCTGCTTGTAATAGTAGGCAATTTACCTACATTTATACATTTACGCTAAATAATGAACCACTGCAGGTGTGTCAGCAATTTTTTTTGGGAACCTTAGATATTTCGCATAGAAAAGCCAAAAAGCATTATTTAAGCTAACAGAAAGTGTGCACTATTAAAAATGACATGCACGGTAGAAAAGCTACTTCTCAGAAAAAAAAGCGGAAAAGGTGAAAAACATAATAAGAAATCACATTAAGTCGATGCATGTCGTATCTTCTCATTATTGCCACAGCACAACTAAAAGAAAATACCTTGCATCCGGTTTGCCGAAATCTAGACTCTATAATTATTATAAGGAATATTGAAAAGAACTTAATGCGGCATCACTAAAAGCTAGTTACTATCAACATGTATTTACAACAGAATTCAACCTTGGATTTATCAGACCCAAAATGGACCAGTGTGATTATTGCACCAATCATAAAAATAAAGATACTGTCTAACAAGGAGCTATGCAGAAGTAATATGGTATGCATTTGTTAAGAAAAGAAACAGCTAGAGATTACAAACGTAATGATAAATCTAAAGCTAAAACTGATAGTTCTTTTGTAGTATTTACCATGGACATGGGAAAAATTTTGGTTACTCCGTCCATAAATGTAGCAAAGTTGTATTATAGCAAAGAGTTGAAGACATTTAACTTCACGGTGTATAATCTAACAAACACCGAAGCCCAAAAATTACGTGGCATGAAGGTGCAGGTACAAGAGCACCTTCAGAAATTGCTTCATGTTTATGAACTGTTTGTAAATTTTAATATAAAAGAAGCAACATTTTATACGGACACAGCTATGAGGCAAAACAGAAATAACATTGTTTCTGCCTTGTTTTTGAGTGCCGTAAGTTTATTGCCTATTGAGATTATAAATCAAAAACATACGGAATGTGGTCACTCTGAAATGGAATGTGTTCATTCCAGTATTGAACGAAGCGCCAGCAAAATAGATGTATTTACACCACATGGATAGCATATGGTAATTCGGACAGCAAAAACTAGAGAACCTATGTACCAAATGATTGTAATGGATCATGTGGATTTTCTGGATTTTAAGTCTTTTGCGAATAGGCTAATTACAAACCAAAATAAAACTGATGAAGGCCCATTAAGCTAGCTAAAATTTAAATAGTTCCAATACAGAAAACGGCATCCGACAAAAATTTATTTTAAAGAATGTTTAAGTAGCGAACACTTTAAATCTTAGTATTAAAAAATATGCAACTAGAAAAGACACTTCAGTGATAATAGATAAAGTTTCTCCATTATACGTTGAACCTCTAGCAATAGAAAGAAAAAAATTAGAAAGTTTACTTAAATTATGCTCCTCAAAAATTATTCCAACAGCCTATCATAGCTTTTATAAAACGCTTAAGGATGCAACAAGAAATGAAACCTCTGATTTTGATACAGAATAAACTTTTAATTTTATTTAAATACCTACATTAACTCCATTATTAACTTAAAATATGCTTTCACCTTTTTGTATTTTTTTAATGTTATTTTTGTTTGCTTAATGTATGTTATTTTATTATTAATAAAGTACAACTTCAATCCAAATCCAAACTATGCTTTTAATTTTTGGTCTATATTAATTAGTGGAACCTGCTGTTTTTAATTTAAACTAAATTCGTTTTTTATGGTAACAAATAATAGTTCTAAGACACTTTAAAAAATTAGTGTGCGATTAAAGAACTAAAAAAGTATGGAAGAAAGTTGCCTTAAAACTGTAAAATATGCTATTAAATATTGAAACCTTTTGTTATAAGAGTCAAGCTAAGTAAAAGTATTGAAATTTTTACAAACAAAAATATTTCAAGTCGCATTTACTCTAAACTTCCTGTTTGCGGATTAGACCTATTAACATCCAAGACGACGATATGGACATTCATGAAAAGAGTGCCAATGCTAATAATTGTAAGAATCCTTACCGAAACCGTTTCAGTTATTTATTTATTATGGATTCTGTTTTTAGAGTATTACCATCAATATATTAAAATAAGTGTGATAGTTTATAACATAATAATTCTAATTACATAATAGAAGTCAAGTTTGTGGATAAATCGATTAAATCGCTAAGTTAGGGACTAATTGCTTCAAAATATATGTCGTGCAATAGAGAAATATTTTTGGAGTCTAAGCTATAGTTAACACTTATTTGAGGACCATTCAATTTCAAATAAATGCTCTCAAAAATAAAGATCACGTCGAGAGCAGAAAGAGAGCTTTGGTGTTGAAATACTCGTACTCCTGGAACCGCAGAACTGCGAAATACCGAAAATACTCACAAAATGCTTGAAATTAAGTTCCAAATTACTTGCTGAATTTCAATAAAGTCAAAATAAAGTTAAAAAAGCTGGCTACTTATAGGTATAATAGACCTAAATGTTGTTAATAAGTATATTAACAGACTAGACATGAATTCAAAATAAAGTATCTGCACGTGATAGGGAAATGTTAAATATTAGTCAAAGTGCCGGTTTAAATCATATTTAATAGTTCATCATTAATGAATTGTCACGTACGTGAAAGATTGATAATTTATTTAAAAATGTAAAAAACTTGTTAACACATCAAGGCAAATCTTCAATTACTATTTGTAAGTGGTGCTTATAAATTCTCCTGAACGGGTATTATGCAGTCAGCTGTTGTTAGAAGGTATCTGTTAACGATTAAATTGAGATTGAATTACTTTGCACGGCTTCGTCACAAGTTTCTGACAAATACTTCAAGTTGATTAGTTTGTGTTCTAAATTTACATGTTTAGCAGACCTGTCCTGTGATCGACAGTGCTCGTAATAAACGTATTATCTATATGTACCAGATTTTTATGTAATTGAATTTTTTTAAAAGTAATCTATTTTTACGAGTTTTCAAAACATTGTCAGATACAGTGGTTAAAACTTATGTATTTTGCAAAGCTTGCGATATCATTAAAATATAACCGAGAGATAATATACAGGTTCCTTGCATTACCTATTATGTACACCTTTAACACAAGCCTTGCTCGTCGAAGCTTTCTTAATAAACAATAAATATAGCCC
>JAHWXV010111312.1:0-10184 GCA_024586415.1 Phrixothrix hirtus
GCACACGCACACGCACACGCACACGCACACGCACACGCACACGCACACGCACACGCACACGCACACGCACACGAACACGCACACGCACACACACACGCACACGAACACGCACACGCACTCGCACACGCACGCACACGCACGCACGCACGCACGCACGCACCACGCACGCACGCACGCACGCATGCATGCACTCACATACATACACACAGATCTATTTTCAAAAACATTATTTTCGTACCCAGGGGACCCGAAAACGTGTATTTCCACTAAAATTTCGACATCGAGAATTTTGGTCGAAAACAACGCCTTTGCTTTTATCTATATTTGATATGGTAAAAGAAAGTAACAATGAGAAAAATTACAAACACTCTTTACTAACAAACATTTTCAGACACATATTTGTAGAAAATTTTTTCTTAGAGCATCTTAAGAAATTATGCCCCAAAGTTACGCATCACTACTTAGGAAATACCCTGTATATTAAATTACATGCATAAAACAATTAATGAGTAATAAATTGGAAATTTAAGAACCATTTATTGTAGGCCTAACCGATCAATTGTGATATGTCTAGAAGATGCTTCTTGAGTTGTTTTTTAGGTAGATATATGTATCGAATGCCCTTTAAATAGCTACGAATATTGTTATTTGACCTAACAGCATTGTTAGTAAATGACCTTGGGTTCGCCAATGCTGAGGCAAATTCAGTATTAATTTGTGTTTAATATTAACGTTAGTAATTGTAATTTTTGATCTAATCTCTGATTAATATAAATTAGCGTAGATTTTATTATAATTTTACGAGTTAAAGGTAAATTCTATACGTAAATAAACTGCTAACGTTTAACTTATTCGGATTTGCAAAAGGCTGTGAAATGTGATCAAATTTTCTTTAATTATTGATAAACATACAAGTACTGTACATAATTTAAAGTCTTTTAAAATGTGCATTGTTAAAGAATGGATAGTAGATGATTATTTTATGCAGTAAATTAAAAATTACTAGACTTCGACAAAATTTATATTTAGTGTGATTTGATAATACGAAATAATGATACTGCTTTGATTACAAATTTATATTAAACACAAAATGCAACTTTATTAAATCTACTTCAAAATATTCCCTTGTGCTTCTATACACAGTTTCATCCGCTTCTAACATGGGTGAAAACGGTGTCGTAGCTCATTAACCGCGAGTACTTCGAACAATTTTATCGTTGTCTCCCTTACATCATAAATACCTTCAAAATTAGTTCCTTCCTTGGTTTTTATCTTGGTAAATAAAAAGAAGTCGCATGGTGCAAGATGATGTGCCTGTGGACGGTGGTAATATTCTTGGTGGTCAAAACTGCTTCACATCTAAGGCATTATAAACAGAAGTGATATCCGTCTATTATTTCCACAACACAAGTGTCTTCCTCCGATCTATTTCTTTTATATTTTTAAAATGTTGATATAAATAGTGCTCACTTTGATTTGTACATTCGGGCTTTCTTACCTCGCGAAAGTCTGACGTCTTTCAGTGTATGGACTGTCATTTATATTTTGGATTGGAAGATCCACATTTCATCGTACATAGTAACAAAATTCAAAACTCTGGATTTCGCTTAATGTTATCCAACATGTCAGCACAATTTGAAACTCGGGCTTCTTTTGACTCAGTGTAAAATTCTTAGGAATAATTTTAGCACACATCGTTGGTTTGTTTAAAGTATTATGCAAAATATATCTCACTACTTCTCTATTGATATTGGTACCTTATCCATTATTCTTATAGTCAAATGCCTGTCTTTTCTAACAATTCGTTAGACCTTTTTGACATCTGCGTTATTTATCACAGACCTCTTGCTTTTTAGTTTTTCATGATCCTCAGCTTCTTCTCTGTCAAAATGCCTCGAAAAATCACGCGTACGGTTCTCCTTATAAACCATTTTGGGTGTACAGTGAGTTGGGTAACATCTTCCGAAGTTATATTAAAAACTATATATTGATCCTTTGTTTAATTTTTAAGTATAACTTAACAACTTAACAACCTTAATGTGGATATTCAGTTACTAATTGGAATACTAATTTTAAATTTTAGCTGCTAACAGTTGAATCGTCATACATAACAACTGAATATTTATCGTTACTAGGAAATTACTTAATTTCTTCGATACAAGTGCGATATGCGATATGCTTCTTTTTGTATCTTGTATAAAATTCCCGTTCTTTTGTGGAATATTTCTTTATATGGGTTATCATTTTTATTAATACATTTGGAATAGTGATTAAAATTATTGAAGTAACATTTATAACGTTTTAAATTATCTGAAAAAAACTGATATCTCCAAAAAGCGTCATCGTATTTGAAATATTCGAAGGTCATTATATACAAAATAAAATAGGGAGTAATAATCCGTAAAAATATATTGACGTTGTCATTTAAAAAAAATATCGGTAACGTCATCTGTCAGATAATGATGATGTTGATTTGTGAATGACCTTAAAAGATGCCCAAAAATTTAAATTGTTAGACCGCTTTATAATTTTTTTCCGAATTTTAATATTTTTCGAGATATTGAATTTGTTCTATACTTAATCAGCACACTGTTTAATTTACTGTCCTTATAAGATGGTCTCAACTAAAGTTCTACAATGAATTTTAAATTCAACGCATTCTTTATGGACATAGATTGCATTAATTTAGTAATATAACCCTATCGATAACATCATCAATATGCACAATAACTGTCATTTGGACATAACCTCATAGATATGCGCTTTGTACAAAGTGTTTAAAAATAACCGCCAATACTAAAGTTGTGGATATTGTATAGATCATGGAACAATATTTTCTATGATATTTTTCAAATGCGTCTAGTTTCCAAGTTACAAATTTTGAAAATTTAAATTAGAGAATTTTGCCTAAAAACAATCCTGCTACTAATCAAATGGCTATATGAATCGAACAACTGCAAAAATCTGCCACTGTAATTTAATACCTACTTATAGTAACCCGTATTCTATGTAAAACGAGTTTATAATTGTTTAACCTATAAAAGTTCTTTGGCCTTGTCTACATTCTTTAAAAACAATTCGTTGACATTAGTTTACGTTAGCTGTTACATACTAATTTTTAAATTTGTGCATATTAATTATTCCTTTATTTCATAGAATAAAATTAAATTACCTTAATTGCCAAAATCTTGTTAAGGATTAATTACCAGCGCAAATTCATTTTTGTTCTCAATAGAATTAGCATTTACGTAATCCCATAAAAATCTAAGGATCTAATGCAAAAAACGATATTTTAAATTTGTTTTCGTTAAATGTGATACATAGTATTACTACAATACTACTTCTTTTTTAATTTATAGTTCATAATGCTTTCATTGCTGGTGTACAAATTGGAACATTTTTAGATATACTATTATCTGTAAATAATGTAACCTATTAAACGGGTGTATTATAAAGTATGTGAAGTGAAGTAATATATCATGTTAGTGATTCTATTAGAATCAATATTTTTAACAACGTAAGTATACATTCTAAGAAAATAGATAAAATATGACAATGGATAGTATATAGCAACTATTGATATTAGACTTCACATGCAAGGTCACAAGGAAGGTCAAGAAGTATCATCCCGAATTGTTATTAATGTTTTGAAAATTATATATTTTTGAAGTAAAATTTATAAGAAACTTTTATTCTACAGTTCGTAATGTATTCACAGTTTCTGTATTTCCGGTTATTTTTGGGACATCTGTTATACGTATGCAATCCAAGATTTCCTAAATAGCTTTGTTAATTAATTAATATAATACCAAGTGCTGCTTAAAAAAACTGGTACGAGAATCCAATGCAAATGCTTTGGAAATTTATAACAATTGCAAACATTTTTCCAATTGCAAAATTGTACAAAAAGTCTATCATTTCCTATGATATATTTTAGTATTGAAATATAAAGTAGAACATAGAATATATGGTATGCTTTCAATTTATTGTTAGTTCTGTAGATTCTGTTCATTATGTAAGTGTTATTTCCAAACAACTTTTATCTTTTTTTTATATGTTAAAGGATAATATGTCTATATCACTACAAAATTATTTTTCTTCAATTAATAGATTTCGTGCATACATTAATAACAATTTAAATAATTAAGATTAACCAATTAATTTATTTTCACTTTTAATCGTTTAATAGAAATATGAAGCAATATGGGCAACTGGAACATATTGTTAAGACCTATTAATTGCTTTCTATCCACTTTAATAGTAAAAGAATAGAAAAAGATTTCACAGCCTCTATTGTAGTAAATGTTTGAAAATTTCAAATTGGAACTGAAATAAATTTTATGGCTAAAGAAATTCGAATATTAGATATCTAAGTAATCTTTTGATAGCTTTTATATTACATTTATGGATTTATTCGAAGAAGAGGGTTTAAAATAGCTCATTATGTGATGAATTTCTTTAGGTCAATGTTTAATTTTATGACTCAAAACAAAGTAACAATCTATCCAAATACAGTTATGATCATTAATGATGTAAAGCCGATTTGTTGCGTGTGTGGCGTTTGCTGGTCTTTGAAGTTCAATAAGTACCATAGACGTTGATAAAATTGTTTTTAATTAGTTTTTGTTACGAAACATAGAACAAGATGGTTTTGTTTGAAATTTTATTTATCTTAATATTTTGACATAGATCCGTTGCTGTAATATCAAATTCGGCAGTAAACGGTTATTTTAATAATTATATAGTTAAAATCAATTATTTAAATGACGGAAAGTTAAAGTTATTTCCTGCACATATTTTTACAATGATCTATAAATTTATTACTCAATGGTAAAGTATTAGTATATGTTATATGCAACTTGAAAAATGATTGGTAATAGTATTTTTAAAAAGTAAAGTTAATAAAATGTAACAAACAGAATGAATTGTAAACCTTTCCAAGCATGAATGAATTTATATATGTACTTTATAATAAGTAATAAACGTGCTATGACTGGTTATACAAACGTTACTTAAATATTTGAAAGCTTCTCAAATAATTAAGTATATCTTAAATCTGTTAACAGCCAATTAGAATGTGTGATTCTAGCCGTATTCTAAGTGATCTAAATTGTATTATAAGTTCATTTTAATTTAAGGACGTTTGTGTAACTGGCCATTAGTGTATCTGTTAAACCTCTGTAATGATATCATAAAATAGTCAACAACATGCTTTTATGTCTAAAGCTTCTTATCTTAAGATTGCACTTCTATTTTAAGTCACAATTGCTAAGTCATATTTAGCATAGTATAGTTAGACAAGTGTAGGTATCGATATTGGATTATCCTCTCTTCAGTGATTGAATTGATTCATTTCCATCTAGTGTCCCACCCGGTAAACTTCAATGTATTAATATTTTAAGTAGGTTTCTTCCCCGACATGTTATATATGAACTGTTACGACATCTCTATTACCGTGAAATTGTTTATTTTAATAAGAAAAAGTAAATATGTAATTTAAAAGATTTTATTTAAACGTTAAAGTTAAATTTGGAAATAACCAAATAAACGATAAACAATATATTGATAGTAAAAGAAATTCATAATTTGTATTCAGTGGGTGTTAAGAATTGAGATTCTATTGATACAACTTACCGTAATTATTATACAACAGTTGTTTAAACTTTTAATATTCAAATTAAGCATACAAAATAAATTAAATTGTACGAGGCCATGCCTACCGTACAACTTTTGTCTTCCGAACGCGTTCTCAATCTGTTTTGTACCTAGATAACGACATCCATCACAACGATTCTTACACTTGACAAACTCCAGAAATATAAATGTATATTTTATAATTACCGTGGCAGTAGTACTACGGCGATTCCGCGAGGAACTTCGGCTTCTGGTCCTCTAGGAATAGATTGCACCAAATATTGAGTAGGTGGAGTTCTGTACACGGGCAAATCATCAGGTCCAGGTGCAGGTTGTCGAGAAGATACACTCGTGACGATTAAGCAACCTATTGAATAAAAACACATAGTTATAAGAAATATTTTAATTATGTTCACTAATTTTATGCGTGATTTTAAAAGTATGAATTACAATAACTGAACTTTTAATATATGTGTATAATGTATACCGATAATTTACAAAAGGATTCAATCATTAATTTAATATGAATCAAAAATATATCAGGGAACAGATCAAATTAATTTAATACAATATTTTTATATATTTTCCTCCAATATTTTGAAACTATTTTTGTTGCATCATTAAAGCTACAAAATATAAGTATGAACAACTAAAAGATAAATGTTAATTCTAACTACTTACAATTTATGCGTGTTAGAAATAAATTTGAATTATTAAAATTTTAAAAGTAATTTATGGAGAAACAATAAATTTCATTATGTCAGTAATAAACACAGGATTAAAATTTTGGAAATTAAACAAAAATTAATTATTTGAAACATATATTCATCAAAATAAATTAATAAAAAGCTATAAATAGCACGTAAAATTTCTGTTTCGGTTCTGTACTTTCTAAAACAAATACTCGTTTTGATGTAAAACAATTCTAAAAAATTGTTCTACTAATATTATCATTAGAGGTTAATCTACTTTGTGAATTATGGAAGTGTTGTGAAAAAACAGCGAAATTTGAATCGAGTTTATAATCACTTTATTTAAGTATCTGAGTTGGTTGTTTTCAATACACCATACAAGGTATTCAATACACTATGTTTATGTAACAGAATTTTTATAATATTTTGAAGAAAAATATATTGGTGTTAGAATTAAATTTAACTATTTTTATAGGAATATTAATAAACAATTTTTGAAAAAGAAACTAACAAGCTACTGATTATAGAATTAATTTAGTTGGCCCTTAAATATAGCTAGTAAGGATTTGTTATGCAACATTTTGAAAGATAATGCGTATCTTAAAAGTTTTGTACCTAAATTTATATCTAATGAATCATTTTCTGATAAAGCAACATACTTTTTAATTGAAAATATTACATATAAAAAAATTATCTTCCACCGAGGCCTTGTCCAACCTTCTTTAGAAGCTGTTTATTAATATTTCTATAAAAAATTATTAGTTGAATTTTGATATTAACACTGTTTCTTTAAAAATCATAAAAAACCTACTTCTTGTAACGAATTCATTATGGTGATTGTCCGTAATTGTCTTAGAAGCTTAAGCTTCACCTAGATCCAAAATAAATGCAAACTTAAGCCAAATTTCACGTTTTAATAATTTATATAACAAAATAGGTTACTATAACACTAAAATATTGCATCAAATCATAATATTAATAGATGGACCTTTTAAAAATATGGTACATCAAAATTAACAGTGATACTATAAATTATAGAAAGAATATTGAAAATTAAAGTGCTATTTACAGTTTTTCAAAAATTTATTTTGATTGACATTTATTTGTTTTGAATGTTGACATGACATATTTCAATTAACTTATTTTCTAAATTTATAATTAATGTTTATTTAATTTGGGAAATTTAAAAATTGAATATTGTTATGTTTTTTCAAACGTTTTACAATTTGTGTGATTCAAATTAATTTCCAATACGCATATATTGTAAGTAGTTAACATTAATATTTGTATCTAAGTTACCAATGTCTATAGTTTGTAGCTGTAAGGAAACAGTTGCGGAATATTGGCGAACATGTACTGGATTAAATTAATTTGACTTGTTCTCTGAATTATTTTTGACGTATATAATATATACCTAGATGAAATCTATACCTAATAATTAGTATTCCCTTTTAAGAAAAATTATTAATGATCTGCGAAAATTAGTTTAATTTTCAGTGCTATTTATTAAAGCTTATTTTTTAATCCTTTTGTATATGTGACTTACTTTAAATAAATTTGAATGAACCGTTTAATAAATGGAGCTATACTAATTAATACTTTATAATAAAGTATCGTCATTTGTTTGAGTATGTTTAATTTTAAATTATTTAAATATATGTATTTCAAAACACAATTATTAAAGTTCATTTTAGGTTTCATTTATTAAATTTGACATTTTAAATTTAAAGATATCTTTTATATATTAAACTTATCTACTTATTTTATTATAATTAATCTAATTTAAATGTTGAAAAAGGATTTAATATTTAATGCATTCAATTCTTAACACGTCAAATTAATCAATCAAATCGTATAAAAGTTGTGAAATTACCTATAACTTTTATAAAGCTTTGATAAAAACAGTGAACATAAAATACCGAATAGGTTTTGAAATTTTTGAATGAAATTGTACAACTTTCAATTATTTAAATGTTATTATGCAAATTAATGCATATTCTAAAATCTTGCAAGTACGTTTTAATTTTTTTTATAATGCGCAATGCATTAATTGAGAGAACGTATAATCAAATTAATGTAAATGTCTATAGTTTTAAAGAGTTGTTATAATATAATTAATAGTTGGTGATGAAAGTAAATAGTTAAACAAAAAATGCGCTAATCTTATTTGAGCACTAGTTTTTGCTATTATGGAAATCGTTACTCTATATTATGTTGTTTCTTTAGGTTACAAAATTAAGTAAGACAGTCAATAATAGATAAAAATGTAGGTCGTTATATTGAAAAGTTCAACATCGAAATGTCACTAAGTTAGTTTATATTTACATAAGAATTATTTTCCATGTCTTTATAATTAATCTGAAATCTACTCTAATTGATATTCACGTATTCAAAATAGGTACCACATATAATCAGAATCGAGTAATAAATCTTGAGTGAAAATGAAAGAAATTAATCCAGAATTTTATTATATAAACATATGTCCTTGAAAAATTATAAAGAAATAAATTATACTCATTAGTTTAAGGTAAACATAAAAAACATTTAATTATAATTATAATTAATTTTTGTGCCATAATTTGTACTAACTCTAAACCAATGCATAATAAAGAATTAATTAAAAATAGTTGAATTTCGTGAATTTTATGCAGCAGGAAAGCTAGGCTGAAACACATCTGTATCAAGATATAACAAAAGTAATTTTTATAACTTTGTTCCTCGGCTGTATCCATCTTAAAATTTCAGGTTCCTGGATGGCTCAGTGGTAGTGCATTATCGCGTATAGCTATGGGTCCTGCGATCAAGTCCCAGTCGAAGAACGAATTTTTCTAAAAATTGCTTTTGGTGTACTTTAAAAATACTTGTTTTCAATTTTTATATGAAAATTAGGCATAAAATATTCAACTATATCATCTTTCCTTTTGAAGTAACGTCATAATCTAGATGTTATAAAATAATTCCATGCACGTTTATTAATGAAAAATTATATTACTATTTGATTATGACATACTATGAAATGATCAATGAAATAAACTTTCAATGTTACGTGAGATAAAGACTACCGGATAACCATTAGAAATTAATGACTTGTAAGGAATTATATATGCTTAAATTTTTGAGTAATTTTTAGTTAAACAAAAACCAAAGCATAAAAGAGTATTTAAATACTTACAAACAAGAGTTAACCATTTATATAATTTAAAAGTGTATACACTTTTTTTTGGAAAAAGTTTATTTAATTGAAAAAGATTGCATTATGTCATTAGTTGAATTATATAACTGAACTATTTATTTTATAACTAGAAATTTTACAACTTATTTTTGTATTTAATCTAAATGTTTTGCAATTATTTCGTCATCGAGATTAGAATATCTTTAATATATTTTAAACTTTAATAGAGCATTGAATTCCTTTAAATACAGTTTAAATCGATATAACTAAGTGACATAAATAGGTATGTTGATAGAAATAATAGTATTATCAAAAAATGTTTTCTGAAATTTAGAGCTTAGGTAATGCAATTAAAGGTGAATTTATTTAAATTTTTTAAATAGATTTAGGAATATTTTATGGTGGATTCCGTTTACCATTTAAGTTGGACACATTAATTTTTTGTAATTAAACAGTTGTTGCAATAAAACAATGCTCAACACATTAACTTTCCGTTATTCAATATTGTTCTAAATAACCGGCGAAACCGATTCACTGGCATCTCGGTTACACGAAACCCACTGTTTAGGCTTTACTTAGTAGAATTCATTTATTCTATTCACTAGAAATTTAGAATAAACTAGCACGCCTAAACGATATATATATATATATATATATATATATATATATATATATATATATATATA
>JAHWXV010111345.1:0-16999 GCA_024586415.1 Phrixothrix hirtus
CATTATTTACTTTAACTACTAAGGAATGGAATTTTTATGAAAATAACGTTCTATATTTAGTTCTTCAAAGATATGATAACTAACTAGCTTTAATACATTGTTCCCATTAGCTGACGTAATGGGGCACTCAAATTCTCCAAAAACGCCTAGAGGATGCATGCAAACCTTGTCTGCAAGGAAAATTATGCCAACCATTATTTAGGACAGGAACGGCGTGCATCTTATTGATTTCCGTGAACGTGGAACAATAATAAACTCTGAGAGATATTGCCAAACTTTGCAAAATTTAAGAAGAGCGATTCAGAATAACCGCAGAGGAAATCTTAGTTCAAAAACTTTGTTTTATTACGATAATGCCCGATCACATGTGGCAAATCGCACACGATAAGTCCTTGAAGCTTTTCAGTAGGAGGTTTTTCCTCATCCACTATACAGCCCGGGCTTTGCACCCAGCGACTTCGACCTGTTCTAGAAGATGAAGTCGTGGCTCATAATGCAACGTTTTAATAGCGATGAGGAACTGAGGGAAGACGTGGCTAGTTGGTTGAAGTCTCAGGAGGCACAATTTTATGACAATGGAATTTCAAAGCTTGTTTACCGCTATGATAGGTGTCTAAATTTGTATGGTGACTATGTTGAAAAGCAGTATTTCGGTGCCGCTTTCAAATGTATATAATACATTTTTTTCTTGTACTAAGTTTTTTTTACAACAAAACGTAATCGACTTTCTGGATAGCCCTCTTATATTATACTATAATTATACGCGACTAAATTTACTTTATCGCCCTTGAGACGAGTAGAATTTTAATCCTTTGAGATTAAAAGTGTCGCTTTAGTCATAGAAGCAAATGACTAAATGTGAAATTTAGTCCTGGAAGTACAAAAACATGTTTGTTATACCTTTATTCATAGAGTATTATTTTTGTAAGCAAATCACATGTAAACTATAACTAATACATGAGCCCAGAATCATATTAGGCCCGACATGGACAATTTTGATTAATTTACAAATGAAGTCTCAGCTTAAGGTATAAATAACAGCAAACTTGAAAAACGTACACACAATAATATGGTACGTATATAGAAAGAAATTGTCACAGGTTAAACTGACAACAACGCATGTGGCAAATAATAATCACGAGTATTTAACCACGGCCGCCAAAGCTACAGTAAAGCGAGGCGTGGTCCGTCGATACTTACGAGGCTAAACACTGTAGAATCTAGTCTAAATCGTTAAAAGGTGGGCGCCACTGTTCTCAAGTCGAAACTGCTATCAGGTGATGTTTGCGAAACACTCTAATGGTACTGCAGATACGGGATCAAAAGCTGAAAAAGGAGATATTCCAAACTAAAGGTGCTTACTATTTATGACGGTACCTGTATATAAGAGTCCATGACAAATGTTTACAAAAGCTTTAAATATTATTTTACATTCCTTGCAAAATTTCGGGCATAGTTTGCCTTCCATGAAATAGTCAAGGGCAGGTTCTGAGAACTGACTACCCAATATATTGTTAAGAATTAAGCTAACTGAACTTTGTACTTTCAGAAAGGGTTATATTTACTTAGAAATAAATGCTTTATGACTTTTGTTACTAAAAATTCCTGAATTGCTATCCAACTTATTGTATACGCACTATATAAATACAATTACCAGTAACGTTTATGTTACTGAAATAATAACCAAAATTTAGCACAAGAACACCTTTACATAATTCACTTTATACGACAAATCACACATTATAAACACAAATTCAATAATCATATAATAATTTAAACACTGGCTTAAATTCTAGGAACAAAAGAAACAATGGCTAGCGCGATTGAGATTGAAACGTGTTTATTTAACAAAATCCAGTTTGTTTCTACAGCTGAAAGTAATTGTTTGATGCTAACAAATAATAAACGAATCTCAATTTCGCTAACTACAGTTAAAAATATTAAAAGATGCATAGGCAAGAGATTTTGTGGGTACCCAGTAAATATGATAATATATTTTTTAAAGGTTATAAAAAAGTCCAATATCTCAAATTTCTTTATTTAAATTATGCGACTGATTTCGCGGAGTTAAAAATTGTCACCACATCTTCAGGCCAGATTAATAAATGTTTTAAATTCTGTTTAAATATCAATGTAGAGGAATTGTAATACGTATTTAATGAATGAAATATGTCATTTTTGTATAAAAATAATGAAATTAGTTGATAACTAAGAAATTGTCATAAATATACGACAATTTCTTAGTTATCAACTAATTTCATTATTTTTATACAAAAATAACATATTTCATTCATTAAATACGTATTACAATTCCTCTACATTGATATTTAAACAGAATTTAAAATATTTATTAATCTGGCCTGAAGATGTGATGAAAACTTTTAACTCCATGAAACCAGTCGCATAATTTAAATAAAGAAATTTGAGATATTGGACTTTCTTATAACCTTAAAAAAAATAATTCAACGCTTATACCTTTACTTAAAGTCGGTAATTCATTTATTTAATAAATATACAAAATGGACAGCAGTGTTCTTTATCTAATTTTACGCTATTTTTCAACAAAAAGATAAACTGGCTCGTTTGGCAACGGTAGTAACTACCTGGATGTACCGGCAGATGAAAGATAGCCCTTCTTTACAAGGTGTAGAGTAAATAAACAAACAATATAACACTTACAGATTGGATAGTGCTCTAGACTCGGAAGAAGTTCCTTAACCATTGATTTTAGGATTGATAGCCCCCACGGGTAGGATGATGGACTTGGGCCATTTTCCAATTCAATTGATTATCCCAAAATAATTTAGAGTTCCTACCTCGATGCCTAATGTAATGGCAGATACGTTATAACTTCAATAGGGGCAACTTTATTTTCCTAAAGCAAATAAGGCACATCCGAACAAACCTGACTACTTTATCACACCACCTAACCTATTCCTATCTGTAAGACTACTGTCCCCCTGCCTCACAATTTTTCTTACGGGATCGCTCGTATTACTACCCGACTATGAGGTCATATCACCCCGCCTTTACGGCGCGGCGTCAAAACCATATTTACACTAGTTGAATTATAACTCAATTAATTATTCCTTAAACTTTCAGTGTTACCATACCCATTAATTTTTTTGTATTCATAACTTTATGTTTTTGTATTGAACAAGCTGTAACCTTGTTTACCATTGATGCGTGATTTAATTTACCTTTGCACCATTTTTTTGAATTTCAGACTTAAAATCTGTTACTTTGTAGTTTGAAATAATTTTTACTGATGAAATTTTATAATAAACCTAGGCAATATTCTAGAAGTAAAATACGAGATTTATTCAAATACACAGGGTGTTCCGCGACTTGACCGACAAACTTATACCATATATTCCATGGGTCAGTACGATCAAAAAATGTTACATAAATTATAGGTGGATTCCTCTTCGTTACGCAGATTTCGAAGGAAATATAAAAAATGATATGAAAAGAAAATTTATTCATCAATGAATAAGTATATAATTAAAATAAAGTTACAGCTAATGTTCAAAATAAGAACCTCTATTCTCTGAAAATACATCTAATTAAGATAAAATTACAGCAACTGTTCAAAATGAGAAGCACGATTTTCTAAACATGCAGCTACCCTTCGATTCATTGAATGTTGCCGGTTAATTTCTGCCAATTCATTTTTAAGAGAGTTAGTGGCTTCAATTATCAGGTTAATTAAATCTTCGCGTGTATCTGGTGTACCATTCGCATACACACATCATTTGAAGCAATCCCACAGAAAAGATCTACAGGCGATAAATCAGGTGACCGAGCCGGCCAATTTACAGGACCACCTTGTCCTATCCATCTTTCTGGAAAACTGTCATTAAGAAACACCTTCACTTGTCTCCCAAAATGTGGCGGTGCTCCATCCTGCTGGAACCACATGTCACGTCGAGCTTCCAAAGGAATATCTTTCATGTAATTAGGAAATTCTTCTCCTAAAAAGTGAAAATCGTTTTTTACATTAAGAGGTCCTTCAATAAAATGAGGTCCAATAAGATAGTTATTTAACAAGCCGCACCATACTTTGACGGAAGAGCGATGCTGATGGTTAGCTACGATTGTAGAATGTGCGTTTTGATCCGTCCATATGTGGAAATTTCGTATGTTGTTAATACCATTCATGGTAAATTGAGCCTCATCCGTAAAAAGAATATGCGTTAAAATCTCCGAGTTATTTTGTAGCCACTGATAATACCGTATTCGATTTTCTAAGTCTTCAAGAAATAAATGTTGGACTTTTTGTAAATGATAGGAATGAAATCCATCGTGGTGTAAAACTCTCCAAACAGTGGTTTGAGGAATTCGCGTGGTTTGAGATATTCTACGGATACTGGTAGAAGGACTTTGTTCAACTGCATTTAAAACTAATTCACTTTGCGGCAGATTCCCATTAAAATCTCGCTCTACACGATGATGTGGGAAATATCTTATCCCTTTTAAGCAGCGAAAAACGATGGAAAATATTGTATGGTGAGGAACATTGCGATCTGAGTATCGCCTGAGGTACTCAGCTGCTACAGCACATCCACTTCCATTGCAAACCCCATAGACGAAAATAATATCGGCATATTAGGCATTAGTAAACTACGGCATAATGACTTAAATTAATAACACGGCACAGAAATAATTCAGCCTTAACTACGTCGGTGAACTGTAATTTGTCAGGCAAATGTCAACTTATTACGGTTAGCTTGATTTATCAAGACCACTGGATTAAATTAATTTAATACCGCATAATTGAGACCACTGCGTCGCTTAAAAATAATTTCGCAGAAATTAACTGAAAACATTCTACGACTCTAAAGGTGGTTATGTGTTTAGAAAACGGCGGGTCTCATTTTGAACAATAGCTGTAATTTTATTTTAATTAGCTACTTATTCATTGATGAATAAGTTTTCTTTTCATATAATTTTTGTTATTTCCTTCGATATCTGCGTAACGAAGAGGAATCCACCTATAATTTCTATAACATTTTTTGATCCTGCCGACCGAAGGAATATGTGGTATAAGTTTGTTGGTTGATTCACGAAACACCTTGTATTTCCAATTTTACTTAATCTTTCTTTTATAAGATTGATTTCTACATTACTTTAATGAACCCTTGTTCAACTAAAATTATATTAACCATTAATGTGCATGGTACTCAATATCGCTTAATATATTTGACGTTACTAAAAGAATAGCAAGACCTGACAGAATGTAGACGCTTCCGTTCAAGAAACTTTCCTGTGATAGGTACAAAACAATTATTTTTGTAAATACTTTTCGATTTGGAGGGTTGGGCAAAATGGTACGATTCTGGTCTCGTACACAAAGAAAAATAGTTTTCTTGGAATATAAGACATTCGTACTGTGATTATAAAATCGACCTTAACGGTTGTAAAGTATCAAGTTGTTTTTGAAATTAAAATGAGATATCAATTGACAATGTTTTTTACAACATAAACAGTGCTGTAAAGGAGAAATAAATTACTCATTAAAACAAGAACATTAAGTCCTTTATTATATATTGTGCTACAAAATAGTTCATGCCTCAACGCACAACACAATTGTTTACTGTACATATTTCTTACAACTGAATTATAACAGAAAAAAATTGAAATATGTATTATTATATATATTTAGATATTGTTTAAGGAGCTGTAATTTCTTTTTTTCCACTTCGAGCTTTTCCTTTCCACTTCTAATCTTTCCTTGGACCTTTTCTTGTGCTTCTAATCTTGTTCCTTTTTAGCCTTAACATACTCACGTTTTTCACTTACTCTTTGTACATTAGGATTTTCACTTTCTGTTACGCATTCATTGCTATTAGTTGATAATACTGAAAAAAGTGGGATGTAACAGTTTTCATTTTGTAATTCCTCCAAATTTGTAGAATATTGTACAGAACGTGTGCAAGGATTATTTTGTTTGGTACTCAGAATCTCATCTAATGTGCTAAAAAGCTGAAAACTTGATGCTGGTGTACCTGTGCTGTCCTTGTCTTTTAATTTAGCATAACTGCGAACATTAAGTTTCTTTTTTATTGATTTTTACATTATATCCTCGACTACTAAGTTCATTAGTAACATTATCACAAACATGTTTACGTTTTTATAAATGATTCAATCACCTTTGTGCATTTGAATCGATTTCATTACAATTTAAGGAATTTTTACTTCGTCAAGTGTTGCAGTTAATACCTTTTGGTTTACACAAGCAGTAAAATTTTCTGAACACATACTAGCCATACATTGTGAACCGATTATATTTTATGTAAGTGCGTCGGGTCCTTGTGGCATAAATGTAAGGACTGCGATGCATTTACCAGGTTTGTTATAGTATTTAATGTGCAAGGTGCATGAAATAATAATGAATTGACAAAATGCGATTCTATAATGTTAAATTTGATTATTTAAATGCTTTTAATACTTTATACTAATTACCTTCATTGGCTCTTTGAAAATTCTCTCTTCTAGTCACAAAGTGTGATATTCTATTTTAATAAAGTTAATTTTATACTAATGTACCAATATGTTAATACAATAAATTGCAAAATATTGATTATATTGATGCTAGATACTTAAATAAAGACAGTATTGAACATCACTAGAGAATTTAAAACCTGTAAAATATAAGTACTGTACATATGCATTCCAAATTTACAGAATTACTTATCTTACCTCACAATTTCAATTAGCAATTTACTTTAGAAATACTGATATTCTATTCGTAAATGTCTAATATAAATTATTGAAATAAATATGTAATGCTGACAATCAAAATATATAAGACTAAAAATTACTTCTCATCGATCTAACGATAGGATTATTGATAAATTATGTAGGTATTGGGTTACATTTACGGCAAAGCACGACCACGACAACGACAAATTTTATTATGGGATAACACCTATTAGAGCACATTTTTGAATATTTAGTTGTTTTCGATTTATCCGCAAAGGCATGTGAACGCCCACTTAAAAAGTAGGCACTTAACATAACTAATATAGCATGAGCTCCTGTTTCCTAATTGTATAAAAAGGATAATATTTTGCGGTAGCTGCATTTATCATCATAGCTTGTAATGTACCTACGCCACTGCCTCGAGTTTACCTTTTGTGAACAATTAATTAAATAATTTTTAAAGTACAAACTCGATGCTAAAATAAGGCATTTACTTATAATGCTTAGAATCGTTTCTTTAATTCAAAACATCCTGTATATACTTCATTTAATTATTATTTATATAATTACGAAGCCTTTAACTTACTATTATGTTTATTTATTCATTTATTAACTTTTAATTACCGTTGCAATAATTAATAATACGACTAGGAATACTTTAAAATTTCTTGTATGAACTATTAATCTAACAGTTCAACATTTTTAACTTCAGACAACAAAACATTACCTATGTAGGTCAATGAGTTTGAACTTTGTATAAATAATATGTGTCGCTAGGAGAGACAAGATAAACATACGTTAGTTTTAACCATTAATAGAAATTTTTATATTATTTAAATTGATTTAATTGCCCTATTTTAATTAAAATGTAACTTATTTAGTTAAGGATTAATTCATAACGATAGCCGCTATATTATGCATAACTTTTATTTTTGTTAATTCATACAATTAAGTCTGTACAGCTATGTTTGTTAATTATTGTTAATTGGAAGCAGTCCCATTAATATTCTTTATTACTACTTCAGGTAAATTAAATGGCGTATCCAACGATATATTAATTAGTTATAAAACATTTTAATCAGGGAAATTAGGTAACTAGAAAGCTGCTTCTCCTTGAAGTTGTAGATAATTTCATATAAAAGCACAAGTTGTAGAATCTAATTTCAGAAAGTGTTTACCGCGCTTGCTGGATGAACATCTCGCCTAAGAAAGAAGAGGATGTTTACCGCGTTTGTTGGTAAAACATCTCGTCCGAAGAATAAAAACAGATCTTACCGCATTTTCTGGTAAATTAATTCACTCGTAAAATCAAATATTCATTCCGAGAATTATAGGCTATAATTTACCCCGTAAATGAGAGGTAGATTTAATCCTATGAGTTGTTGTTTAATAAATCCGCTGAATTCAGTTTCCGTTTCATAAATTAAAATTTAATAGAGTAAAACAGTACTTTTGCTACAGGTCCTATTGCTCAAGAATTTAACAGGAACGAAACGGTCTGAAGTACTTTATTTTAAAGGTTCATAAAGTTTGGTTACTTGCACTGTTCAGATTTTGAGTTCAATTAATAAACTAGGTAAAACACAATTCTCGTTTAGTTAAAAATTATTAATAGTAAACACTCACTTTCCCCAAAGTTTGATAAGGGATCGCTCTGAAGCTTGACCCGTCTTGCCTCGTTCGACGTTCGACACTACATAAACCCAGTTTAATTATACATAATCAAACACTAAACGATAATTACCTAAGTTAAACTTCACTATAATTAAAGTCGCGACGTGAACAATAATATACGCATATGCAAGCGCCATTTTGTGATCCAGCATCGGTAAAACAATTGTATTTATCGAAAAATAATCATCGTAAAACTGAATTAATACGCCATCTACGTTTGACAATTTCGAGTATAACAGCTGTCAACTTATTTAAAGGTTAAGACCTGAAATAAAATACCAGGATTTGTATAATTTATTTTATTATGTTAAATAAATGTCTTTTCTGTTAAAAAGTGTTATTACTGAATATATAATTATACAAACAAGTAATAACTGATTATATTACAAATGTGATATAACTGATGTATATGTTAATAGTTGCAAATGCAAGGATGAATAAAATCAAAACAGAATAAAGTTTTAAACCATAGGTATGCAATTATCCTGGGTTAAAATTAATTGTAAATAGTTCAAATTAAAATAGAGCACATTTCTAGTGCTACATAATTAAATAAAAGCAAAAGTAGCACTTTAGAAAGGTATACACCCAGCTCTAAATGAAATATTAAAGTGCACATAACTTACGAACTATAAGTAAATTAAAATCAAAAGAGTTAATTTTACTAATTACGACAAGAGTCTTAGTACAAAAGTATATACAGTACGTACAAAATTAAAGGTAACAAACGATTATAAACGAATACAGTTTGTGACCTCCGATTTACACTGGGAAGCAATTTTTTAAATAACTTTTATCGTGTACATAAATGAAATAAGTTTTAAGTAGATAGTTTCGAAATATCCTACGAGCAGTCCTGGCCCAAACTCTGACTTAAGAGCTTTTCCCTAGGCATTTGTAACACTGGTCAGGCATCCCCGTTATAAGTTTTGATACATTGACCAGCCAACTTACAAGTTTTGACTGTTAACCTGTGTTGTATGCCAAGCTTAATTAAGCTAATATTACTCGTAAATCTGTTAACTATACAGAAAACTTCTGTTACATATATGGAGAACAAACGTTCTCAATTCAAAAATGGAGGAAACAGTATACAACCTTTATTTTAACTGTAAAATTGGCAATTTATATAAAGGTTCTCCGCCACATATTGCAGCTCCTGCTCAAAAAGTCTCCACCACTGCATGGATGGCAAACGGCTCTCAATGTCTTTGAAATAGAGAGAACCCCCAACTCAAGTGATATAGGTCTATTTTTGTATACATCTACCACTATAGTGTAACGTCTTGCGTCCATTAGTCGCTAATGATAGTAATTATATAAATAAATATAATATACCCAAGACAATTATTTATCAGTTTTTATGAAATATTTTGGCCTCTCTTAACTCAGTTTTTATATGTATCTCTTACCCACTATATTATCTAAAACTTGAACAGTATAATTCACATAATGTAGAATGCGCCAACCATATGATGAGCTATCCAAATTTTCGAGGTGATTCACCATCGCTGACGAACCTAAATAACCCTAAAGGGAAAACCCAAATTGCAGTTCATAGGTGGCTTTTGTGTTTCTTTCTAAATTCTTGTAAGTTACGAGTATAATCAGAGTGTGTTAACAATTGCATAAACTTCAATTTTATACGCTTTGGTTTACTACACAGTTTTAATACATCAAATAGATTTTATTTTAATAATTTATTATGCACTCTGACGATGAAGAAATAAATATGATTTTAGTTTATGGAGAATGCCGCAAATATGTTTGCTGTTGAAAATTTTTATCAACAACGCTATCACACTCACCGTGTTCCCAGCGATAAAATTTTTAAAAAGTTTCAGGCCACTTTAGAAATAAATTAGCCTACAAACGAAATTGTGGGGAATAGAACTGATGCATGGGCATAGCAGGAAGCAAAAGTAATTCGTATCGTCGAAAAAATACGTGCTAGCCAAAGAAGTTTTGCTACACAATCAAAAATTTGCCAGTCTTCAGTAAATAGAATATTAACATTCGAGAAATTCAATTCACATCATATTAACCTGGCGCAAGGTTTAAAGAGCAAGACTTTGAAATGCGAGTAATCTTTTGTCGCCTTATGTAGCATAAAATACAGGCAAATCCCGAATATCTAAATATATGCATGATTACGCTTTATGCGAAACCATTACAGGTACACGAAAAAACACCTGTGTGTCTCAAAGCTTTTGGCGATGGTAATTACTTTGAGTAGCAATGAATATAAGATGCTTTATAATAGAAATTGTAGGATTCTTATATTCATTATACACAGACAATCAATACTTACGAAAATTATATATAAGTGGACTGTACGATATGAGAATAAGGTTAATTAAAAGTATTTACCTTAAGATTTCTAAGGGGTTCTTCAAGGTGAAATTGAAAAGAATAAAAGCGGAATAATTAGGAAGAAAAAATTCTCGATGCACAAAATATTTACATATATTTAAAAGGAAATTAATTTAATACTAACAATTATTACTATGCAATATTGAAGGCGACGCGTATTATCGGCTAATTAGAAAGAGGAACGATAGTGTTATAAGCGATGCGATGTGATAGCGATACGTCAGACGAGAATGTATTTAAAACTTAAAAAACGAATACTTAAGATGAAGGAAAGGGGGGCGCGCGAGGTCGAAATAAGGCTACATAACTTAAGTATATTTTAGAATCCAAAAGAATCAAAACTACTTTTATTTTATATACAAACCACCAACAATGCATGTTAAGTAATGAGATTACATTCAATAATATTGGCGGAGTTAACACCGATATCTAGCATTTTTATTCGCAAGTTACTCTCTGTTGGATCCGCGAAGGACACCGTCTCGGATTGTATTCTATTAATGTTTAGTGTGCCATCTTAGGGTAACGCATAGTTGAATCGCATATTTTTCATGGCCATTTAAATGAGCTCATGTATTTAAACTTTTTAAGTGAATCCCTGGCGATGTAGATTTCCGTAACCATCAGAATCATTGGCTACAATTAAATAATAGCACATCATCACATTTCCAAATGAAAGGTACCCCTAATCGTTGGCCACCACGTAGACCTCATTTAACTTGTTTGGGCTTCCTTTTGTATAGTGCGTTAAATCAGCAGGTTTATCACGCTAATTAATGCAAATAATCTTAAAAAGAGAATTAGCGAAGATTTTTGGTTAATTATACAGGACATATTACTGCGAATTCAGGGTTATTTTTTAAATAGACAACAGAATTACTAAATGTTTATATGGCAACGGTTGACAATTTTAACACAAGTTGGACTAAAATTTTCTATTCTCTGTATTAATTATTTTTAAACTCTTTTACTTATTTTTTGGTTTCGCCAATCTATACAAATATCACTTAAAATTTTAATAAAAAGTTTTTATTAATTTTATTTATAATTACTTTGAATCTCACTCTACAGTATACTCTATACATGGATCTCATATAGAAGGATTTTCCGTTCACGCGCTACAAAGTGAATAGCTACTATAATCAAAAGAGGAAAAACTTTAGTAGATCTACCGAATTTCCCCTTTCAAAGTCATTTTGATGATTTGCGTCGACAGACCTTGATTTCTTACAAGATTTTGTACAGAGGGAGTTATATTATTGTCTTTGAGACGGTGATCTGCTAAAATAAAGTGCTGATATTCTATCATCAAGACTAACACTATTGAACCTCTTGTAGGAGAACGTTAAGGTACTCGTGTATCACAACCACCACGAATGCTTTAAATTCAAGGAATAAATGCCCTAATTACTTATAAAGTGTTTATAAATTAATGAAAATTTTTGGCAGTGAGTACATCACCGAAGAATGGAGGGCTTTTGTAGTCAGCGCTAAGATCAGCCTGACGGTAGCATAGCTCTCTAATGGACATAAGTTTCCATCGATTCTTATTAGATATGCTGTTAACATTATATAGTCCTATAGAAACATAGAATTATTACTGTAAGCGATCTACAATATAGATCATGGTTGACAGCTGTATAGCAACCTAAACTATGGATTATTGCTTGGTATGCAGTTATACGAAATACTATTGTTTTCCTTGTGAGTGGTATGTCGTGAAAGAGCTGCGTCCCAGGAAATTATTAGATCCTGCGTTGCAAAACATAGAATGTAATTCACTTGTCCACTTTAGCAAAATTATTCACTTCACTTACATATATAACTGGGCCTAATGGATTGAAATGGTATAACTGATTAAAATTATTCGCCTCAGTTACATATATAACCTAGCCTAATAAAGAATTTCGTAAAGGCTATGCATTAAAATGGAACAGCTATCAATTGCTTAAAAGTCAACACTTACATATTTAAGTAGAACTGAAGGGGATTTTGTCATACCAGGCATACGCTATATTTTTGCAAATAGTAACTTAAGCAATCTTCATGGAGATACATGGATAGCGTATGATACCTTTAAGTTTATTTCAGCTAATTCCTCAGAAGTTAGGAGAGTCGAAATCTAGCATGAATTAGATAGTAACCCCCTGAACAACTATGAGAGCTTTAGTTGCATAAGTTGTAAAATGTGCCCCTTCTCCATTTTCAATTAAGCTTCTTTCCTAAAAACTGTGGTGTTGTCAGAGATGAACTTAGAGAGTGTTTCCATAGTGGCATTTCTACTGCGGAAAAGAGATATCCAAGTAAATTTTACGTTTCGATATCACCAGACTATTGCTAGAACCTGCTATGAGGTTCTTGGGGGTTTACCCAGGGTGTAATCAGTATTTAAATTTTGTATACCATTGCCCAATTTCGACAATGTTATGGTTTCATTGTCGCATTTCTTTCAATTGCCGAGAAATCACTTTCCATTTCTGTATTTCCTCAATACATTGCCGCATTCCCGCAATACCTTGCCGCATTTCTTTCAACTGCCGAGAAATTACATTCGATTTTCGTATTTACCTAATACATTGACGCATTTCAATAACTACTCAACAGTGTTTAGGTTATTTATGTATTTCTTTACCAATTCCGATATTATTGGAAGCATTTATATTATAATTTAGTTCTGTTACATCTTAGTTATTTATGTAACAACGAACATGTAAAAATTACCACACAAATTTTTAAAATATGTTACACGCGCTACTTGTTTTCACTAGCATTTATTAGAGAACAAGGGTTCTAATTATAAGAACCTTACTTAAGGTTACAAATAATCTTATTTCTTGTATAGTATTTGAAAATATTTTATTAATTTGTGATTTATAATTTATCTTCTAATTTATCTATTCTGTCGACGATGTATAAACACGTTTGTTACGATGATCTTACACACTACATTTCTACCACTAATAATGCAAACAAACGCTAAATACCTAAACCTATGTCAAATTATCATACACAGGATGCTCTATAAACAACGGGCAATGCTGTAGCCTCGATATTTATTGTTTGATTTTAATGAAACAAAAAACACATCAAATAACTCATAAAGTACTACATGCTGATACCAAGAAAATCAGAGGAAGCCCTGCCTTCTTAGAGTGGCTATAGTCAACTGTTTTTCTTTAACTAGCTCATTATAACTTTTAACTGATTCTGTAGTTATTTCTCTTCTGATTTCAAAATGTAGAACATCAGCTTTTATTTTGAACTCGAGAAGAAAACGACACATTTTTAATAAAAACTGATACAGGCCAGGTGGAAAAATATATATCGGGAAACGATTGACATGAGCGTCATTTTGATTGTCAGTGAATATTGAATGGTTTACTTATTAAGCCCCAAAATTGATCACCGAAAATTAACCGATGGGTTACAAGTTTACTTAGAGTGCGGCAAATAACAATCACGCAGAAGTATGGAAAATAGGGAAATTGTAGGGAGAATTCCACATTCCAAAACTTTATGTTTGAAGCTAACCTACGAATATACGCATTTTTTAAAAAGCAGAAATCAACTCAACCTGAGTACCCGAACGTAAACCTGGAATTAAATATTCCTTCACATATGGTGGAGATCTTATTCTTCTACGCATTAAATCGTGCAGTATTTGAGAACATCGAACAGCACAGTTCATTTAATTAAAAAAAGTACAAATTTATACCCTATGTTGCACAAAACTCATCTCATTCGGAAAAATGATAAGGAACAAAGAAAGGAACTTTGCAATTGGTATTTAGTCAGGTTATGAGAAGACCCTGTGTTTTATATGAAAATTATTTGGTTAGATAAATGCTCGTTCAGCAATAATGCGTTTTTAACAAACATTCAGCCATGAATGTTTGCAACAGCGATGCTGGAGTAGAGACAACCCCAACATTTTAATGAGATCTAATTTTCAAGATAGATTTAGTTCAAATATATGGTGCAGTTATAGATTACTAGGACTCATTTTTATAAGTGGACCTTGGATGCAGAGAAATACCATATACTTATTTACAAGAGTTTTGGATGGATTGCTCTTGGCTGAATTTAATTGAGTCTATTTTCAGTAAGACAAAGCTGCTTCTTACAATAATATAAGCAAACAAATGGTATCTTTGTGATGTTGTAAACGCCCTTTACAATTTTCACAAGAAATAGCAAGATGTTCTTATTTAGCAACCTCAAAAACTATATTACTCAAAATTGAAATACAATCACTTCGAAAGTGAACGATTTTTCGTGAAAAAATAAAATCAAATAAACTCCTTACAACGCCCATAGCTTTTTAAAAAAACAAAATTGCACCAAGATCAATTGGTCTAAATCGGTTTATTTTAATCCATGGAAGTCGCCAATAAAGTATGGCCTTCCATTTACTGAACGCCCTGTATATATCTGCCAAATAACAGTAAAAATTGTATTTGTAACTATTACAACTTATAAAATCCAAATTAAAATTTGACACTGTAGTTCATATTGTATATGCGAAAATAGTGAAAATTTTAACTTGATATCACTAACATCTTCATTTTCTCTCAAAGTTTGTATCGTTTAACCTTAATCGCACTCACGAAAACTATTTTTGAAAACACATTGCCTCAGAAAAATATTAAGATCGTCCTTATTTATCATGTTATTGAATAGTTCTGTTTTTTAAAAAATGCAACATACATATGTCAAAAATTAGTATCAAATATAAAATGACCTAATTAGCCATAAAGTCACTTAAGTTGTGCATTTTTTGGAAATAAAAGTTTTAGTTACAAAAGATATTATAACATCCTGAAATATGATCCAAAGCATCATTTTTTGAATAGCAAAGCGTTGACATTATTTCGTAAGCAGAACTACCAAATATCTTAATAAATGAGAAAGAAATTAATATTTCGCGCAGTCAATGCGCAAATATGGTCATTGAGAATACAAGGACAAATGATACAAACTTAGTACACACAAAATTTTCAAAATATTTATGATATTTGAGCTGAAGTTTTCGTTAGTTTAGATCTTTAGATATTTCTATTTTGTAACCATTGAAACCTCAAGTACAATAAATCAAAAATGTTTAATTTGCAGCTAAGAAAATGAGACAGTTTGATAATATTTCATATTAATTGAATTAAGCAAGTAAGTTACAACGGAAATGGTCTTTGTAATATTCAAATCAATTGCCGTGATTTTCTTTTTTTAGAAATAAGATTTACTATTGGCTGATTGTAAAATTATTAGGTTCATTTCAGTAGTGAAAATAAACACAGCCCATCGAAAAGTTTTCTTGAATTTGAAAAGTAATATACTTAACTGATTCATGTTACATAAAATATTCATACATAGGTACGTACAAACTATTTTTTACGCACATAAATAAATAATAACGTGTGTATAAAAAGTTTTCTAATTAAGAGTCCTATGCAAACAAAATGATGTATCTTTGCTTAATTCATACAGACATTTCCATTTTCATATTTGTCATGAGAACTACTTTGTACATCTGTCAAACTAATTTATTGTTGAAGTGTTAAAGCAGTTTAATTTTAAAGTTTTATTTAAAAAATGGTGCTAACCGTTCAACAAAAGTCATTTATTCTAGAGGCTTATTTTCGTACCAGTCGGAAAATCAACGGCAATTGGATTTATTCCATTAATGACAGTTATTTAGAATTTCAAGAAGAATTTCCAAATGCGGTTATTGCATACGATGATTATTATTCTGTTGTTATCCACTTAGTGCCTTTATTCAGAGAAACAGGATGTGTTCTTCGACGAAATGTTGGTGGCCGGCCGAGAATACGCACCGAAGGTGCTGTCGAGCACTGCAGGGATATCGTCACCAATACCCCAACAACATCTCTTCGTGAGCTTGCACTTCAAACAGGTTTTTCTCAAACCACTTGCCGCACAATTTTAATGAACGATCTCCATATGCATCCGTACAAACTTAGTGCTGTACAAGAATTACGTCAACCAGACTATGAAGCTAGAAGGAAATTTTGTCAGTGGTTTCTGCACAATATGAACAAAAATCAACTAGAAAGGTGTTATTTCGCAGAGGAAGCTTGGTTTCACATTAGCGGTTACATCAACTCCCAAAATATGAGGATGTGGAGTGCTGAAAATCCCCACTTCTACAGAGAATCAGCAATGTATCCTCAAAAAGTAGGGGTCTGGATTGGATTTAGCAAGCGCAGGTTAATAGGACCAATTTTCTTCG
>JAHWXV010111371.1:0-10145 GCA_024586415.1 Phrixothrix hirtus
TGAATGTGGCCTAATTCAAGAGGGACAGGGAAAACTAATCAATCTACTATAACTATAATTAATGTTTAAATATATTAGTTACAATCAACGCAGATATGCGCCCGTCAGCTGGACAGGAATTATGTTTTAATCGGCACCCCTCGCAACGGCAAGTTTAAGCTGGCCTCTACAATAGTTGGCACCCGGGACTAACGATTAATTTGGATTGTCGCCGATATAATTTGACATTACAATAACGCCATTGTAGGCAAACAATAAAGAAGCAAAAAAACAACGTGATAGAAAAGGGGGTACCTCAGTCTGGGTCGTCACTCCACACAACCAGAATCGTCAGTCGTGATTGTATTTCTAGATCCCTGCACCAACAGGGGGACCCCACAGGTCCAAAGCAGCTGCAACGGGGGTGGAAAAGGCAGGTAAATTTCCGGCTAGGTGTTCTGACACTACACGGCGGAAACCTTACATACAACACTCGGACACTTAAAAACAAGGAAATCACTTACGCGACTGATTCTTACATGTACGCCCTACGCGTATTTAAAACTGCCAAAACTCGCGGGTCTCGCAACGCATTAACACCAATTATACCCGTCGAAATCCACCAGAGTGGAAATCATCTAGAACTGTCAATATAATTTTTAGTACATAATTTTTCAAACGTCACGGAGAGTAGAAAAGCTCGACCGAGAAACTATACTTGTTTTTTAATCGTCACGGAGAGTATAAGAAAACTCGTTTCTCGCGTTTTATTCGACAGAACAATCAAAGAAAAATTCTGTACTTACTCATTTATTTACTTTTCTCCTTTTCATCGTCCAGCCAACCACATCGTTACTAGTGAATAACCAATTTCTTTAAAAGAACCTCTTGTAGGCGCTTGCTCAGCGTGAATAAGTCGCCTTCAATTACGTCTACGCAATTCGTAGTGGATTTGTGGCAATGCCATTAAGGTAATCTGCAACATGTAACCTATGATCATAGTCTCTCTTATTTATAATGCTTAATAACCAAGTGTTAAATTCAGAATAAAGTACAAGGACAAACTTTGAAGCAAATAATTTTCCAAAATTATTTCAAAAATTCCGGTTAATTGTACTAACCAGTATACACGACTTTACATAAAGACAACTAACGTAGTTCTTCACCAAGAACAGAATTCAACTCTAACGATGTTCTGCAGAAACTCAAATCAATTCGCTAGCACCCGATATTTTAATACTCACGTTTGGAAAAGAAATTCATTTTTTTCTAGTTATTTATTATTTTGTAGGTTGGTCATTTCAATATTTGTTGAAAGGTCTATTGTGTCAGTTAAGTTGTCATCTTGAGTGACAGAATTTTGTTTCTTGAAAACAGGCTATTCATTACATAAGGGTATTACATAGTTAGTCGAATATTTTTTAGCGCCATTTTCAGGGTGCGCAGTTTGAGCTAGAAACTGTCAAATGTTGCGTTCTAAATTATTTTGCTTTCGCTGTGCGAAAATGACGTCACGATTCGTACTTGTCCTAGTTGCTCTATAAATAATCGAAAAAGATAAGTGGCGAGGCAATAAAGAGTCGTTTTGCTTCACGCACCTTTGTTAATTCGGCTTGACCTTTTCAAAATATGATGGATTCTAGGAATCTTGTGTGCGAGCGGCACAAAGCCATCTTAGATTATGTCTTAGGACAAGGGTTCGGGGTTACACGACCCTATGTTGATATCGACATTTTGGGAATACAGCTTCCAGGTTTGTTGGATTCTGGTACTACCCGCACAATTTTAGGTAGCGCTGAATGGAAGGCGCCATTTTCACGGAAGTTGGTGCTGAACAAGAGAAAAGCTCGTCTCACGTGCTTTATCTGACCGAGAAACTGTTTTTTAATCGCCACGGAAGGTAAAGAAAACTCGTCTTTCGCGTTTTCTCCTACAGAACAATCAAAGAAAAATTCTTTACTTACTCATTTATTTACTTTTCTCTTTTTCATCGTCACGCCAACCACACCGTTACTAGGGAACACACGGCGGCAAATTTAAAATAACCTGACATCCTGTGTTAATGTGATGTTTGGCATTTTAAAAATTCCTACTGGCGGTTGAACGTCTTTAGATTCGGCAAAATTTTAGTAGGTATGGCTATATAACCTAGCCAAGTGGGCCGAGGGAATTTCCAGATCCCGAATCCTTAGCCACAAAACGAAACAAACAACTGATATCAATTATTGTCAGAATAACGAAAAATCTATGTTCTTAACAATTCGCTTTGCTAGTTGTTTGTCTAGCAATACACAAAGTGCAATTAATAAATATGTACCGGAAAATAGAAAAAAAAAGAACTCAATCCAATAATCCAATATAATATAATTTTAAATTTAATGTAATATTTATTTTTTCACAATTTGTTATTAAATCTTGATATTATAATAAATCTTGTTTTGGGCTATTGTTCTTTTTTCATTCTGAATGACTGAATTATCCTTAATTCTCATTCGTGATATTGTTTCTCCAAATACCACTCAGGATGAACTTCTTATTTTTATACTCAAGCTTAGTTATTTTTAGCAATTTGACACGAACAAATTGAAATAGATAAAAATGCTTCAAGAGCTAATAATTTTATTCCTAAACTGCACTTTGAAACTACATATTTATTTTATATGGAAATAAATTAGAAAATTTTAAATGATTGACATTTTCACTATCTCTGGATAAATGTAATGAAATTTTAACAATCTTGCAGAAAAAATAAAAAGGCTTAACATAATAATATATTTAATATTAGTTTATATTAGTAGATAATTTAAAAATACTCAATATTTGTAAATTGTGGTAAAGTATACATGTTCTACAGTTATTCCCCCTCAGTTGCAGCAGGGGGCTCTGTTCCTTCAGTAGCTTCTTCTGTTGTGGGGTTATCTGCTCCTGCAGTTGTTTCTTCATTGCCAGCTTGTGTTGTAGGATTTGAATCTCCCGTAGTCGTTTCTTCAGGTTCTGTAGCTGCAGTTGTTGTTTCACCTGCTGGTTCGGTGGTTGTTTCAGCTGCGCCTTGTGTTGTAGGTTCTGATGCTTCTGTGGTTGCTTCAGCAGATGACGTAGTTGTCTCGGCCGGTGGTGTAGTTTCTTCGGCAGGTTGTGTTGTTACTTCTGCTGCTGGAGTTGTAACAGCTGCGGTTGTATCAGTACCAGCAGCGGTTGTTTCAGGTAATGCTGTTGTTGTAGTGGTTGTTCTAGTAGGCCTTGGTCTCGAAGGACGGGTTGGACGTCGAGTTGTTGACGTTGCTAAAATAAAAGTATAGTAACAGTATCCAATAAGAAATATTAAAATTCACCAGGGGTAGGTTTACGATGTCTTCTTTTACGAATAACCCAAAGACAATCTGCTTTAGGATCTACGTCTGTTTCAACAATGGTTGCTGCTTCCTATAGTAGTTATTTAATTTCCGTTAATTAATTAAATTCGAAATGTGTCCATACTTACAATTAAAACAATTGTTCCTAAAGTTAATAACCATAAATTCATTTTGATTTATAGGATTAATGAAACTAATCTAGCTTTGACTGTTGATATATAAATGAAATGGATTTGTTTCAAAAGCCATTACACCAAGAGGATGTTGCTGATGACGATTGCCCTGATTTTATAATTTTAAACAAGGTTAATTCTTATCTAGATTACATTTGTCATAGCGTGTCGTTTTCAAATAAATACATGCATTTTTTGTCTTCCTCGTTCTCAGGAAGTACAAATGACACTGTTTTGACCATTATAATAATGAACGGATATTTCTTGATTTAAAAAATTGTTACAGGAATTACATCATATTATTGTTCGATACTATTTTTAAAGAAACATGTTATCACTGTGTAAAAGAATTGTCGACATTAAATACGGCTTCTTATAATGTATATTCATTAAGTTAGTCTTAGTTAAATTGCCTTTTATTTGCATCATATATTTTATTACTAAATTTAAATTGTTTGATGAATAACTAAGATCTACAGAAGATAAGTATATTGTACAGTCCATTTCATAAAAGAAGCACACTAATCCCGACATTCAGTTCGCGCTAACTTGCATAGGTGCGCATACCGGTCGCGGTCCTTATGCACTTCTTAGGTGAAATTGACTAAATCATAATTCATTAATTTGTATCAGTCGGTTACTAAGGGGATCGTACATTATCTTTCAATTAAATTTAAGTAAACTATAAAGTGTTTGAAATAGTAAAAAGACTAATTTTCACATCGATCTAAATCGTTATCAATCGCAACTGACAAAATTCAGATTTAAACAGGCATTTTTTCCATTAAACTAAAGCCTACTTTATTTAAACGTAAGCTGATTAAATGTAGAACGCTATTTATTTTTCAGAAATTTAAATACAAAAATCAATTTTGTATACAAAAGAATGATATCATGGGAATCACATGTCAAAGAATCGATTTAAGAATTTAATATTAAAAATCTGGTGTGAAATAACACACGGCTTTTTCTTACGTACATAGATATACAAATATGTAAATGTTCGCAAATAATTAACATATTATTTACGTTTATTTTGGGAACGATAATTGTAACGGTCACCCATCCAAGTTACTGGACACATAAAACCCTGCATAACTCCAGAGATTTTCTCTGATAACTCGCTTCAACGTATTTTTTCAAGAAAACCTCTAAGTTCACGTAAAATGATGTCAAGGACAAAAGAACCGCAGCAAGTTTAAAAAAAAATGTTAAAAACGTTTTCGAGAAAATCGCAAAAACTTAAAAATCGCAGGAATAAAGTGGCACTTTCGGTCATTCGATTTTAACTAAATTCTTGCTGTCTCATACAGAAGATATAAAACATATACATAGTTTTTGATTTTCATATAATGATTACTTCTTTAGATACGTTGTTCACAACTAATTGTTTGCTGCATTGTTTTTTGGTCTGTTAATATTAATTAATCGGATAGCGTGCGTTATCTTTAAACAATGAAGTAAACGTAATATTTTAAACTGTTTATAAAATTTTGTATTTTAAAGGTGTTTCCACCTGTTAACTTGTTAAAAAGGTCGAATACTTTTCTAAAGATTACAAGGGATTATCTTAACTGTACCTTGTGTATTTATATTTATTTTAATTGCATGAGCCAGATTAAAGTTAGAACAAATATTTATTATATCAAATATAAATGAACGATATACATAAATATACACAAATTATTCATTAAAATGAAATATTAAAACTAATAATATCAATTTGTCTAATATCAGGTCGTTAACCTTTGTTACTTGATTTTCGGCGTAATATTAGCAATTTAGCGTAAAATAATAAAATTTAAAATCTTGTTAAAATTATTTAAATGAACACAAATAAACCTTTTATTTTTTCACTGCTTTAATAGTGTTTGTAAATTTTCACTTACGTGACATCCAATTTTCTGTAGTAAATGCGGCATTTATCAATCTCGCAAATTCGGATTATTGCATGTCGTTATTTGCTGGATCTGGTCTTGATCTTTGGGCGTGAAATTTTTACTGCCTGGCGCTGTTTTGGAAATGACTACTTCGCTAGACTTTTATCGATAATTAAGATACCAAGAACTATTTATCAACTAGTCAATTTCGTTATCTTGCACTGGACTTACAACACTTGAATTGAAGTTGTAACCCAAAGACCTTGATTTCTGGTGGTGCAGGATCTTTTATAACTTTTCGTTTCCATGACTACGAAATTTGTGTGAAGTCGTTTTAACCAATCCTGTCTAAGAATTTTAAAAGTTTTTCTGTTTCTGTCTATTACAGAGTACGTTAAACTTTTCACGGCTTCTAGCAATATTTTCAAATATTTATTGGGGCTGTTAAATTTTATTTGTTCTGTCTGAATTTCTTTAGAATAACCTTTCAAACTGGCGCTATGCACTAATAGAAACTTTAACACTTGCTCTTATTGAAAATACAAATATTTAAGAAAATATTTTAACTTTTAAGTACAATTTAACAAGTTATAATATTTTTTTATGTTAATTACATTACATTAAATTAAATAATTAATGTGTAATGGACATAATACTACAAGTAAATCCGGTTACTGGATATTCAACAATCTATTAGAGAAACTCCGTGCTTAATATATAACTAAATTAAGTAGCTAAGAAATATACTAAGTTTAAAAAAAATCGTTACAGCCGAATTCAAGAAAACCGTGGAAATGAATAATTCGGAAAATATCTAAAAATGATAGAAATAAAGTTTTACTTTAGGTTATTCGATTCTAACCAAATTTTTGATTTTGCAAAAAAATATAAATTTTTATTTAGTTAGATTTATTAGTTTTATAATTATTGTATTCAAAGTTAACAGTGAAAGTACTTCTGGTTACTCGATTTACAAAAAATTTTTGAGTAACCGCCTAGATTACATGCAAGGGTCTTAAATGCGTAAGAAATACAATAAATTTTAAAAAAATTGTTAAAGTTAATTTCGAGACAATGTCGAAATACGAAAAATTCGAAATATATCTAAAAGTGACAGAATAAGGTGGTGCTTCCGGTTATTCGATTTTAACCAAATTCTTGATTTAGTACATTTAGGTGATTGTGGCCTTAAATATAAATTTTCATTTAGCGACAGTTTTTAGTTTCATAGTTATTTTATTCAGACTTAATGGCGAAAGTACTTCCGGTTACTCGACTTACGGAAAATTTTATGGAAAACTGCCTAGATTATATCAAAGCGCATTGAATGTGTAAGAAATATAGCAAATTAAAAAAAATCGTTATAGTCGATTTCGAAAAAATCTTAAAAAACCAAACAATGACAAGGGTAATGTGGCACTTCCGGTTTTCAGAATTTAGTGAAATTGTTCCCGTTGCGTGCGAAGATGGATAGAAACTCAAATATAAAATTTTGTTACTCTAGGACTTATGGTTTTTGAGTTATCGTGTTCACAGACACACACACACACACACACACACACACACACACACACACATACACAGAGACACGCCACGCACACACACAGACAGATCACACATATATACACATACACACACACATACCCACGCACGTACACTCGCACGCACGCACACATGCACACACGCACAAACGCACGCACGGAACCAAGCCCGCACGCACGCTTGCACGTACGCACACGCTAACGTACGCACGCACGCACGCACGCACGTGCGTACTCGCGCTCGAACGCACGCATGCACGCTCACACATACGCACGCACGTACGCACGCACGTACGCACAGATCAATTTTCAGAAACATGATTTTCGTACTCAGGAGACCGGAAAACGCTCTGGTACTTTGTACTAGTTAGAGAGCTTGGCGTAAAGTGTTTCTTGTCAAGTTGGCTTTGTTAACTTGGCTGGATCGGCAGCATGAAACCTCTCAAGGGGTTCAATATTTAATTTATAATCCTCTGCCTTAATTTACTAAGGTAGTGTTATAAGGTTTTTCACCAGTATAATTGCGTATCGTTCGATTCTATGATACGATTTCTATTTTAACCTGTATATTTTTATTTGAAATAATGTATTCGGTATTAAGGTTCGAATCAGATCTTCAATAAAAGCGTGGTTGCTTTTATATGTATATTTTAAAAGTTAAATTCATTATTTACACTGTACAAATTCCTAAATGCTATTTTATATATAATTCTATGATTCTACACTACAAAATGTACTATGCATTCCATGCTTGTGTTAGTTCTATATTTCGAGATGGTGGTGTAAGTATAAGGTTATATGTTTTTGTATGCATAATTTGTGGGTATTAAAATGGATTTCAGAAGTGACATTTAGGTGAGGGGATAATTAGCAAGGAATTTTTTATTCGTTATGCCTTTTGTAGGTTACGAAATATCAAGTCCAAATGGAAATTGTCCTAAATGTTTTTCTATTTCGTACTGTTATGGGGCTATGTACACAACAGCGGAAGTGTCCTTTAACTGTATAAATAATCCCCATAGTGGCCTCTAAAATAATAAACAATACACTGGAAGTCATCCTGAAGTATTACGTTCATGTATACGTTGACGAGGAAATAGATTAATGGGATATATGTCGGCAGGATATAGTTTAGGTAAGTGCGCTGAGAAAACTCTGATTGTTTATATATTTATAGCTGGCTTTTATAGTCGGTTAGTTATCATAAATTTGTTGATAATTATAATCTCTGAGAATTATTATAATATTCTAAAAGCTTACAATGTCATCTCTTTTAATTAATTAATAAATGTTATAGTTGTAACGTTCGATCTTTGATGCATTCAATCATGCCTTTTTGTGTAAAAAGTCTGCGTATAATGCCTCGAGTTGCCTTCAGTCGAAGAATGGGTCCGGATTTGTAACTTAGTATTCAGGCTCTTTCTAATTCGTTATAGCAAACTATGCAGTATAGGTTGTATAAACTCAATGAAAATTCTACTCATCTACAACTAACTTGTCAATTAAGTAAGGGGGGTATGGGAATATTTACAAAAAAAGGGTATCGAAAGGGATTGGTTTGGATTTAGAGGGGTCGTGCACTTTTACATGTGACCTTTGTTGTATATTTCACTTGATCGTAAACTGTAGTACGGTTTACACTATGAATACTTTCAAATATGAAGCTTTAATTACGAAAAATTATTGCAACTGCTTTTCAAACATTAATTTGATCAGTGCGTTTTAATTAAACACTTTACTACGTAATTAATTCTGTATTTTAACTCTTGGATATTTGTGAATTTAATAATTACCTTGCAGAAACTCTATTTGTTAAATTTTGAAATCAATAATGCAGTTCAGTTTAAAAATGAGATTTGTTTACTAACCAGTTGTATGTATATTTTAAAAATGCATGTTATAAATTCTGTACAGAATTTGATTCGATATATTTATATTTAATAATATTATAAATAAAGATTCATTATAATAAACAGTTTGGTATAATGGATATTTCAAAATTAATTTTAGTTTAGTTAACAATCTTCGCAAGACAAATGTGTACTGTAGCCCTTTATTTTGAATTACGACAGAGGTCGTATGAATGCATTAAATTGAAACAAAAATCGATGATATCGGCGTATTGATTGGTTCATCAAAGATGGCTGAAACTACACGCAGCTATATGCTAACGGCTTTACTTTGCTTTACAGTTATAGTAATTCGTGTAATTCGGTAGCATTAATTGTTCGTTTAGTAACGGTTTTGAGGATTATTGGTGAGTGTGGTTGGTAACCGACATCTTCCAAAAAAGGCGTCGAACAGGAATTCCGACTAGGCAGAGCAAAGCCGCTTTTCCAATCGTGAAAGAGAATTTAAGTTACCCGACGTTCTCTTCAAACCTCGAGGGTTGTTAAGGTAAGGATGTCGCTAATAATCGAACTTAATTCAAGGTTTACTAATTGACTGCAAACGGTATGCGTGTTGTAACAGCTAATTGACCAACGACTTAACCTTGTCAATTTCTTATAAACTGTTATTCAATTAATGAATTTAAATTAAATAAATCGTTTTACGCCTTTAACAAATTTAATTAGCTGGGGTCCTGGTTTTAATATACGTTTTCCGTTAACACCCTATGGAATAACGAATACTAAACGGTTCGATAATATTTAATCTAAAGTTGAAATTAAATATTGCGTCTTGGACGGAAATTATAATGGGTTTACTTTAAGAGCGATTCTTAGAAGTCTTATTCGAACTCTTCTTTGTCTGAAGGAGAAGCAAGTGCGACGTTGGTCTAGAATAAAATAAGAGAAGGAAGATTCAATGTTGCGCAACCGGGCAGCTCAAGGGATGCGGCGAGTTACGGTCGTGGGCTAACGTATGATCTACTCGATAAAGGATGTTTACTTTAAGCTTCTAAGGATATCATAAAGCATATTAGAAAGTTTGGGCACCACGACATCTAAAAGTACGTTCCTGACTAGTTGACTTACCGTGAGGAACTTCTGGTACCACCTTGTATGAAAATGGCGAAAACGTACAAGATATTTATAATCATGAACATTTAAAAATTGTTCGTTTTTGAATTGAGAATAATTAGATTTTTGACAACACCCTGTATAGCAGGTGTAACGTAATATGTATTAATTAATTCTAAAGAGAATAAAAACACTAGTATAGATAACCAAACATATGCAACGTATTTATTGAGTTTACGTTTAAAAGGTAAAACAG
>JAHWXV010111456.1:0-10664 GCA_024586415.1 Phrixothrix hirtus
TGTGTGCATGCAGTGGTTGTGAAGGTGGAGGTTTGTTAGTAGTTTTGCCTACCCCGTTAAGGGAATGGCGTGATGGGTAGTAGTAGTAGTAGTAGTAATTAAACAAAGCTCACGCAAACATTTCTATCTTCAACCTTTCCACCTAATGGAATGAAATAAAAAAATTACAAAAAAATTTATGGAATGAAAGAACAATGCAGAAGGTAATTGAATGCCAAAATTTATAAAAAAGGTAAATTACAAAACTATAATAAATTATATTAAATTAAATTTTAAAATAAAATACAATGCGTTTACATTTTATCAACGTTGATTTAGAGTGCTATCGCCGGGTGCGATATTAAAAGTTTTGATAAATGGGAAATTTATTAATGTGATTTCATAGGAAATTTTTTCTGATTAAATAACAAATATTTAAGTTTGTTGAATTCATACTTTGCAGTGAAAACTAATAAACCAGAAATCTAATATTAGTTTTTTTTATTAAGAATTAGCATCAGCATCAAGTTTATGTTAATTCAGATTTTTACTAAAAATCAGTGCTTTAATATTTCATGAAAGGATCAGTTACATTATTAACATTCGCAATATATTGTTAGAGAGAAAAATGGAAAGCTATTGGAAACAGTTGTAAAATTGGAAGTTTTATATTTATCACGAGTTCTATATTTGAGGCTATCCTTTTCTATTCAGCACAGTCGCAATATTTAGTTTATTTCACTATTTTAGCCAATGCGTTGAATTATTCATAAATGGCATGGAAGGTACCTTGGTATCTTATTGCCATTAGTAGCAGGCCAATATTTATTAGTAATTGATGCAAACATGAAAATAATTACTACTAAAGCAAATTTTCTAACTAATTGACCTTGTTCATACTTCTAACAAAAAACTTTTGGGTAGTTTCAAGAAGTGGCTATTATTGGTAAAATTGTTAATATAATAACTTATTGTATTTATTGAAAATAACTTAGTTATAGGGTAAATCATAAAAATGTATAATACATAAATTGAATGGTAAGCTAGATTACCTGATAGAATAGCTGATATTCAGTGTCAGCCAGGCGCAATGCAACCTCTTCAGGGAAGTGGAGCAGCTCCTGCAACTCCTCCAGCTCTGCGCACTGAGTCGTCTGCGCTGCAAGAGGAATCCTCTTCTCCAGCTCTGTAATACAAATAATTTTTGTAGAAACTTGAGTTATCAATAACAAACATTTATTTTTTAGAGGAATTTCAAACCTTAATTCGATAACACTAAAAATGGTTTTTAAGTAGAATCCAGAAATAGAAAAATATACAGGGTGATCTATTTAACAAAATACGATAATGAAGTCATTACTAGAAGAGTAATGACGTTAAAGTTATATTAAATACAAGAAAACATAAAAAAGAAAATTGACGTGGGTCCGTAGAATACATATAGTTTGAAAGATATTGAACTTATTGCATACTTTATATACGCAGTATAATATATATATATATATATATATATATATATATTTAACGGTAAATAACAAATAATGAAACTTTCAATAAATTTTATCAATTCCAAAGAGGGTATCTTAACACAAACATTTGCGTTTGTGAAAAATCTTTCGTTTGTTTGTTAGTTGTCACTGAATTGTCATTTAGTAATAACGTACCAATGCCACCAGTTAGACACCGTGCAAATTTTGCTCAATCAACAGAGTTTGCGCGAGATCGCATTGTTGGTTATTCTGAGGCTGGTAATGCGTACAAAGGAATTGCTCGACGGGTGGGCAGAAATGTAACCACGGCACTTCGTTGAAATCGAGAATGAACAGGAAAGGGTAGGCGGTGCCATCGCCGGGAACTGGGGCCCATAGGCATACTACAGGACGTCAAGAGCGATTTCTTAAGCAAATTCCTACAAGAGACTGAATTACTTTAAACCAGTGGCATGGTGTAAAGGGATGAATTGTTTCTATGACAACGCTGTATCGAAGAATTCGAAGTTTTGGTTTGCGATCTTAGCGACCCCAGTTAGTGTTACCTCTTACGCCAGAATACCGACGTCAAAGATTAGAATAGTGCATTGAACGAAGGAACTGGGATCGTGAATGGTACAGTATGATATTCAGCGACGAGTCCCGTTTCTGTTTAGCAATGCATGACGGTTGGCAGATCGTTCGACGACATCGAGGTGAAAGGCGTCATTAACAACATACTGTAGAATGTCATATGGCACTCACTGGGGCGCAATATATGTTGGAAGCAGATCACTTCTACTGTTCATCCAAGGAAGAATGACGGCCTAGCGACACATCGATGAATTCCTTGAGCTGAATGCTCTACCTTACATCAGAAGAGTTGAAGATGGACTACTTTGATACCCACAATATCAATCTACTAGCATAGCAGCTACGCTCTTCCGATTATCGCCAATTGAACTTGTATGGAATATGTTGCGAAAACGTTTGTCCAATTTACAGCATCAATAGCTGCTCTTCGCCGTGAAGTACAAGTTTCCTGGGCTTCTGTGCCCCGAGAAGACATCGATCACCTGATTCGCTCAATGCCTAGGCGTTTTGGTGAGTGTATGAGGATGAGAGTAAGTTCAACACATTACTGACACTTAAAAACTTTCTTTTGTTTCTGTTGTTTTTATTTTTCCATCATTTGTTATTTACGATTAAATATATGTTTCAACCGAATTTTATTACAATCTGCGCATTATTACTGGGTATTGAATTTTCAATGCAACCTAGTATATCTGTCGAATTGTTTCTTATTAGAAATATAGTTCGTATTATGTCCTTGACAACTACATTTCAAATCTTAATATTTACGGGCCTCAAATATTTCGCTCTACGATCGATACAAAATAGTAAACCATTTATATCGTTGGGTGAAGAAGAAACGATAATATAAAATGCAATACATACGTTTGCTTTTATTTTAGGCCAATCATCATTTCACGTTTCCCAGTCGCTGTTGCGGACATCAATCCATTAGGACCTAGTTTATAAATCCATATCAATGGGCTAGGTATATTTCTCTATTAGCATCCATACTAATGTGCAGCGTTCTCCTATCATGAAAAAAATTATCACACTTTTCTGTGCCTTATTGAGGCTATTTTAATACATCGATAGTTGACTCACCTGGGGGAGGAAAGAAACCCACCACTTACAATTTGCCATACTACCGATCTTATATCTTACTGGCAGTAGCAAAGTATATTTTCGAACATACCCTTATTCGGATTTTTATTCATATAGGGGAAATATTCAATCAAGACAAAGAAAGAGAGATGCTAAATTAATGCTTCCAAAAGATTTTCGAAATGCGGAGACCCAACTTCACGATGTCATATCTCCAAGTGTAGTTGTCATAGAGGGTTCAATTTGAGTAAATACTTTGGTTACTTATATCATCTAGTTTAAATGAAGTCCTAACTATTTTCCTTATCCGAATCGTTAAAAACGAGTTACGAGGCAAAATACGAAAAGTTGCGATTTTCGAAAGTTTGCGTCCGAATTTGTTCATCATAGATCTGAAACAAATACAGCGATTTTCGAAAGTTCACCTTTGAATTTGTTCATCATAGATCTAAAACAAATACAGTAGTGAGCTTAAGTATTCATTTGTTTCGAAATTTCATGGAAAGTAACGCTACATCTATAGTTTTACTGGATTTAGTGATAGGGTTGTCCAAAATTGTACGTTTTTTGGCTTTTCCAACACTTAACAGTCATAATTCAGTATCACAAAATGTAATTCTTCTGAGTTGAAATACAATGAGCCCAGGTATTCAAAATACATTAGCTTTGGTCCATTACACAAGGTTTATACATACTTAAGTCACCAAACGAGTAACGAATTTCACTTAGGTAATGAAGAAAACTCAGATGCAAGAAACCGTTAGAATCTAAATTTCCTGAACTTACATATGCTTTTCGTGTCAAAATAAGTCGCGTATTATTGAGCAATGTGAACTAAGTGATCTGGTTAGAGATATCGGTATATTCGAAGCGAAAACCGAACTACCAGCATACATCTATAAAAGCGGACTCTGTTAACTACAGGCACTATATTGTTAGCGTTTCGAAAGATCAATCGAATTGTTTTTGCGTATTAGTTCTACTTTAACAATAGCAATAACAGAAACGAACATGATATGGGATCCAAGACAATGGTGTTTGTTTAGTTACCCTTTGAAGATCGATTCTCCAATTTTGTAGATTTAAAAAGATCCAATCAAAGTGTGGCAATACACCTCTGAAGCGTACAATATCATAATCGGCTATTTTGTGGTTTGAAAGTTTAGCCTTAAGGCTTTATCTACGCCGTGAATTTACAAAATATATACGTTTTTTATTTATGGGATAGTCGACTAACAATAAAAGACTGAAAACAAAGATTGTCCAAAAGATGTTGACTTATTTGTTTTGGTCGATGCCCAAAATGTTCTTCTGCTTTAGTTGCAGGCCAATCTAGGTTTAATGAGGAACTTTATAAAAGCAAAGAGTGCAAAATTTCAAAGACAAGCAATTTTATTGATTCGTAAAATAGGTGCCATTCAGTAGTAGTGGTTTCGGAAACAAATTTTCAAAACAAGACCAGACGATCTTGATATGTTTCTTGGAAATAGAGAAAACGGAAATTGTGAGATGCTGATGGAGAATGTTTTGAATGACATTAAAAGTTTGAGAAACGGAGTAGCGTTGTTTTTCTATATTTATATCTAAACCATTTCCCAAACTAGGTGACAAGAAGAAACAGTATCTAAATGTACTTTACTTGAAGGCTTGAATTACTTTTAAGCTTTGTTATACGTGTTATACGTGTATTAAAAATGAAATGTTTAATACCCTGTTTAAGAATACTAAAGAACAAATGTTGTTATAACAAATAATCTTACATTTTATATAATTTGTATGAGTAAAAATGAAACATTATATTAAAATCAGGAAATATTAGTGAAAATTCTTGTTATCGAAAAACGTTGAAAAACTGTAATTATTACAATTCAAATTTATTTGTTTACTTCGTTACACATTATAGTTCCTTGAATAAAAAGCATAATTCTTGAATCCTAATATTAAATTAAGGGGAGAGTAGGGTATATTAATTTTGATGTGCAACCTAAGACGCAATAATTAAATGTTGCTAATCATTAGCACGTTTAAGTGCAATTTTAGAAAAATTAAACCACCCGAATCTTGAAACTTTCTCGTAAGCTGTTTTACTGACCATTCCACGTTTTAAACCAGATTGCATAACCATTGTTTGTAATTTCAAAAATTTGAGAAAAAGTAAACCACTCGAACCTTGAAATTTTCTCGTAAGCTGTTTTATTCCATTCCACATTTTAAACCAGATTGCATAATCATTGATTGTAATTTCAAAAATTTCTGATTGAAGACTTTGGTTTGCAATGTGACAAAGTGTGAAAATCACCGCATAATTTAAAATATCTATTGACGTAAAAAAGCTCCCTAAAATAAATGAAGAAGCACAGGGTGGCGAATCAAAATGATCTGTGCAACGTGTTTAGAAATACCCAATACAAATTACATTTATAGTTAACTATAGCAATAACAGTGATAAAATGTGACATTGTAAACAAGTATGTTAACAAATACATCTTATGTTAAATAATACACGGCGCAACTATCATTTCATTTTAAATATTTAGTTTATAGGATATAAATTTAATGCGTGTTACATATCTACCTATGTAAAGCCATACAATTTTATGATAACCATCACGTTACGATATAGAGGATAATGTTCTGAAACCCTGGTTTTTATTAGAATTTAAAAGGATTTTGACGTTTAAGCTTATGCCAAAAATAGTTAAAAATGTATGCTATTTTCTAAAACACTAACCTTTTTCGATTTCTAGTTCATGTTAATGTAATATTTATACCCTGATCTGTATCAATTCACAAGAAGCTATGCCAATCATACTCTTCGGATTCCAAGTTTGATCCAATCCTTATTCGAAAACATGCTAGCGTGTTTTCATTTTTTGTATTATACCCTGTTTTTTTAAATTGGAAATGAATACTCCTTAATTTCAGTTTACTTTCTTTTTGATCTATTTTCTTAATATAAATTTCATAAGCACCTAAACAAGTGTATCCAATTCTGATATTGATGAAGCATATTAAACACAAAGGACATTGTTTCCCATTTGAATGAGTTGAACATCAGATAGAAAAGGCTTTAAAGATTTTAATACAATAACCAATTCTTTTTATACAGAATTAGTAATCGTTACCCTACCTATGTTTTTATGGGTTTGTATTTATTATAGCGAACAACTAGCAATGGAGTTAAAAATTTTCGTAGATCATTACTTAAATTATCACAAAAGCAATGTTGTTAATACAAAGATATTTTAAGTAGATAGATTATAAAGTGGCATATAAAAGTTTGACAGTAAAATTCTGTGCGATAAACTTCCTCTTTCGAAAACAATAGGCATCTTTATGAATAAAAGAGACATACTTAAAAATACATATAAAATACTGTTAAGGCTCTCTTGAATTTTTTGATGCTTTTATGCCTTTATTTGAATAGAATCTACGTAACAGAAATTTTCAGATATTTCAAAATTTAAAAGCTATAATAAGCTATAAGTTATAATAAGTATATCACCACTATCAAATTTAATGATTGCACCAACTAGAGAGTTGGAAGGTCTTACATTGGCCAGAACACATATAAATTGAAAATATGGAGGAGGTGAAGCGTGCTTACAGGTTGGATTTTAAGGTGGTACTGTATTTATGACGCTTGAGTGTATTACATTAATTTAATTTAATTTAATGTGCCGTTTTGTCGTCGTACGATACTAAATAGAACCACTAGTTAACTAAGTACTTTATTTTAGTTCTATGCGCGTTAGAGTGCCAATAGCATTTTACATCATTGTTTTTTTTTAAAAATCCCTGTTTACCACTACATATAAAGGTGAGACCCCATGAGATAAATGTGGAAATTATATAATAGATGAAAAACCCGTGAGTCATTATATGATAAATACCTCTATTCAACCAATTTCAATTTTGATAAAACCTTTACAAACCTTTCATAGACTTCTACAAAGTAACAAGGATCAATTACACATACGCGTTTTTTTTGTGGCAACGGCAGTTAATAATGAATGGTCAAGTAAAATAAGCTACTGTTACTAATTTAAAATGTTGGTAACACGCCAGTTCAAGTCTTACTAGCCTTGGAAAGAATAAAAATTAATTTTACGTCAATAAGGTTTCTTACAATTATCATTCGTTTATCATCATGCCTGAAGTCACGAAAATTAAGTATCGAACTGTTATCAAACTCCTTACGCAAGAAGATCTTTCTCCTCAAAACTATAAAGATCGACTGAGTATATGAGGGAAATTCGTCGTCTTATGATGCAGTAAATGATTGGTCAAAGCGGTTTGGAATGGGAAGATGACGCCAAAAGAAGGAGAATGGTGGAAATCGTGACGGCCGACAATATCGCCCTTGTTAAAATATCATATTAGACGATAGACGCTTGAAGTGAAAGACAAAATCCTTGGATATAACCGTTCATCAAATACTCCAGCATCATTTAGGAATGAATAAGATTAGTTGAAAGTGAGTTTCCAAACATCTCTCGGAAGTTCAGTACCAGCGTCGTGTTGAATGTGCTCGATCGTCTTTGGAGTTCTGTAGAGAAAATCCCGTGAATGTACTGAAAACAATATTCACAGGTTACGAAACCATGGTTCACTATTATCATACTGTACCCAAAAGAAAGTCGATAGAATTAAGGTGAAAAAGAGAAGCACCGCCAAGATAATTCACGGTCTGTCAGTCAACAAAAAAGGTGAAGGTTACGAAATTTTGGGATTGTGAGGGAATTCTTCTTATAGATATTAAATAATGCAACACCACCATCAACACTATTTTAATTTTGATTAATTTTAACATTTCACACCATATTTTATTCTACTACCTGGCCCAGTGAAAATTGTATATAATCCAGCAAAACAACAGATGCTTTTTATAACTTAACTCAGTTTAGTAAGTGCTTTGTTTATATCAGCTTTATTTATTTATAATACTAATTTTATATTATTAATTTGTAGTTTTAACACACTGATAATGCCCACACAAGGTCCTTTTGACACACACTTGTATAAGGGCGAAAATATTTTTGTTACAACAATATATTTAATATTTTTAAAATAAATACAGCTTTGGGCAAGACTAAAAGTAATTTTTATTTACTATTTTATTATAATTTAACGCCAATGTCGGATGGATCAACTTTATTGTCAACGGGGTATATTATGCACCACTCCTGCACAAATTGCGACTAAATATTTGAGAAAAACGATGTGGGATACTGACCAGAGGCATGTTTCGCTCCACGACAATGTAGCCATGCATACTGCTGTAATTACTCAAGCAATAATTCGTAACTGCGGTTTTAAGTCAACTGACCACCCTCCGTATGTCCCAGTGATAATTACCGTTTGAACATTTGAAAAGGGATCTTCAAACGACGCCAATGCCGACGTAGAGATGAGGGCTGTGAAGTTTGAAGACAAGCCGAATCAATATTTTTTGGGCGTATTGAATTGTTACTGAAACGATGTAATAAGTGCATTGATGTCAGGGGGGATTATATTGAAAAAGAAAATTTAATAGAACTTACGTCGTTTCTTTCATAGTCAGGCTGGGAAATTTTAGCACTACCCTCGTATATTCTAAACAATGAATTGTAAAATTACCACTCTTATCGACTTTTCTTACCTTTATTAGCAAACACCATGGAAATAGTATATCTTCTTCAAATAGTAAGTATTCTTTACATTTTGTGTCTTTTGTATGAAATACAAAAATTTGGCTAAACATGACATATAATAATTTTTGCTCTAAACGTTATTGATTAATAAAGGTCAGGAAATTATATGTGTTCCGAACAAATTTATTAACAATGCTATTCGATAATACTCGCCATGTATATCGTTGATTATATTTCAAGTTTGGTATAATTTTGAACTCGTTTATAAAATATTTCACTTAATAAAATAAAGCTTGAACTCTAAATGTATTAAAATAGGCAATTTATCAATCTATTAAGTCGAGTTCTCGTTTTAAATTCTTTAAATAAAAAGTCTGCAGTCATACAATTAAATTATTTATTTAATAATAAATATCTAACTTATACAGGGTGTCCCACCATCATGGCAAGTTAAAAGTATGTAGAAAACGAATAGAGGGATTAAAGTTAAATTTTGGTAAATTATCTTGTGTTGCCTGCTATATCTACTAAAAATATTTTCAAGATGGTGGCACTTCCAGTAATATCTGAAATTGCCTCTAACTTCGTTATTTTAAATAGAATGTATACATTTTTATTTCATATTATAAATCTGAATCAAATTTAATGTAATTTTTCGAGAAAAAAATTATTTTTGTTTCTCGAAAACCAAAATGGAGGCTTCAATAATAACGAATTACTCTAAACTGGAAAGAGATACAATTATGAAACTTTTAATGAAAAACCAAATGATAATAGGGTATACTACTGCATAACTAACTTGTTAAAAGTCAGTTGCAGGGAAAAGATAATGAGGCTTCTTTAAAACTATCCTAGAATTGCCAAAAAGTTAATTTTTTTAAATCGGACTTGTATATTTCTGTTATGGTGTTCGATAGAAAATTAAATTCTCTTTAAATCCATATAAGCTATCTCTATACCTAAATCCGGTAATTTTTTAGTTATTTGCCATTTCTCTTGTTGCCAAGAAATTTCACATACATATTTATTACGGAAGTTGGCTTTACAATAAACAAAATTAAAGTTAAACCGTCATTATATCAGTAGATATTGCAAACTTTAGGTAGTTGTTGTTGTTATTATTATAAGTGTTTTTGAATAGTGTTAATTGTTTTGACATTTTATTTTGATAACTTGTACCTAGTTTTGCCACTGTATTATTTTAAATCAAACTTTTTGAACGTATTAGTCTATAGTGAATGTTTGATACTTTTGCTTTGATTTTTGGTTATTTTTTTAAGATGGAATATACGAATTCGGATATTTTAAATTTATTTTTCATACACGGAGAGTGCCAAAAAATAATTTGCGCACTTGTAGGACATTTAATGAAAGATACCCTCACTTATCCCCTATGACGGAAAAAATATTCAGAAGAATTGTTATTAACTTTGAGAATTACGAACAAGTCAACAAGCCAATCGTATTCCCTAAACCAGTCACAAGAGACGAAGTAAGAGAAGTTAGTGTTTCGGGTTATTTTGGGGTGAACCCGCAAGCATCGATTCGATCTGCAGAGCTCGATCTTGGCTGCTCGCGTAATTCTATTCAAAGAATATTGAAGAATCACAAATTGCATGATTTTAAATTGGATTCCGTCCAACTATTAAATATCCACGATCCTGGTAATCGAGTCGACTACTGTAAAATGATGGTTATCTAAATGCAATAGGATTCAGATTTCTTAGAAAAAATAATTTGGTCCTTCTCGTGAAGGTAGTTTTAATCATCATAATTCACGAATTGGGCCAGAGGTAATCGTCACGGAATAACGGAGAGAAATTTCCAAGAAAAATTTAGCTTTAATGTATTTGCAATGCTAATGTGTGATAGGTGTTTTTATTTCATTTATGACGACAATTTAACT
>JAHWXV010111483.1:0-21207 GCA_024586415.1 Phrixothrix hirtus
GCACACGCACACGCACACGCACACGCACACGCACACGCACACGCACACGCACACTCACACGCACACGCACACGCACACGCACACGCACACGCACACGCACGCGCACGTGCACGTACACGTGCACGCTCACGTGCACGCGCACGCACACGCACGCGCGCACGCCAGCGCGCACACAGAGATACACAAACAGATAGATCAATTTCTAAAAACATGATAAAGGACATACTTGTAGTTTACAACATACATGTGAATAATTAAATAATGGTAATACTGTCTTCCTTTTGCAATAAAATTAATACAAATTGAAGAAGAAAATAAAAATAACAACTAATAGCAAAAATAGCCTTAATGTGGAGGTTTTGAATTCCAATAATGGTTATACTTGAAAATTTGGAATGAATATTTTACTGACAGAATAAAATGCCGCTGAATCTGTAAAAAATGTATTCAAAGAATCAAGTTATAGTTCAATGACGCTCCTTGTTTATACCTTCAACTACCCCTGTGCAAGAAGTTCGCGTTTACTGCGGGTACAGTGCAACACGAATAAAGAACATATTCTATTATCATATGTATCACATGGATTTAGTGCATGAAGTGTTCCAACGGTTAATGAAACTAGAAACCCTTTCGCTCGATGCGAATTTTGCCAACTGATTGCACCCTATTTCAATAATACAACGTTTAAAGTCAAGTTGGAGGGGCATTGTTCGCGACTGCAAAATGTAGAAGCGTGGGTATCGCAGGATTTCTCACTGTTTCATTGTTGTACGCCATCTACTGCTAGTATTTGCCTTGACAACCCAACATGAGATTTGATTAATACGCCGATGATACGTGGTCTTAGTGCGATCCTCTATGTTCCATTAGACACTTGGTTCCGAAAGTGAAGAATTTACGTGAAAGCGTAAAAGACCTGCCGCGTAGGAGGTACGTCTGTACCAAAAATCAAAATTTTTGGCATTCTGATTTTTTTTGCAAGACCAGTTTCGATATCTTGGTGTCATATTTGGTAGTCAGTTGACGTGGGGAGAATACATCCTACAAAAGCAACTATTCTAGCATTGCATGGTTTTATGAATCGTGCAAGTGGGCTCACTTAGGACAACAAGGTTAGACTTGATCTGCACAACAGTAACGAATACGACAACCTTGTGAGGATATCTGGCTTATGATTAACTCACAGCAAAAACTAATCATACATCAACAATCTTATTATTTATAACTAATTAAGTTCGTGATTATCTAAATCGTTATAAAGGTTAATTCCGTATACCGTATCAAAACTATTGTGAAGTAACAGGCGACGCCTTCGGCCGCTTTAAAGTACCACATTTAGGAAAGGCACCTGATGGAGATTATGACATTTCGACATTACATGTAGTTGTTTATTTATTAACGCTTTTGTTACTGAATAACTTAAAAGCAATAATGTATGAATACAGCGAATACATTTCTTTTGAAATGTTCATTTTAAGTTCTCGAAAGTCAAAATAAAAATACATAAAACAGAACAACGACAAATCTGGAGATAGGATTCAGTCAACAAGACCATAGGTTGCCCGACGAGTTAACTCGTCGACAGTACCTCAAGGTTCGACTTTTTACCATAAGTATACTCGTCAACAGTAAAGAAAGGGTTAGTAATTCTATTCCTTTGAGTTTATTTAGTTTAGTAACGAAATTTCAATTTCGTATATTCGTTTATTTGGTTACCCTAATTTTAAAAGAATGACAACATCCTATTTTCAAATTAAACACGACAACGTTGCCCTTACTTCACAAATTCTAACATATAGGTGATGTCTTGAAGGTTATATTCATGGAAATCGAGTAAGCTTCATTTTGGTTTTAACCTTGAAAGGGTTTATTTTGTATAGAATTTATTATTCTAAATGGATGTAAAATCCATTACATCAAACTAAGATACATTCGTTTCTCTTTATTATATTAATATTTTAAATAAAGATTAATTGTAATAAGGGAAAGTAAACGGTTTACTAAGCATTCACGTTTTTTTCCCGGGCTGAGATCAATTTCTAGATCGATCTAATGAATATTATTTGTTTTTTAGATTCAAAAAGATGTGTGGTCATACCTTTTCCTAATTGTGTGATAGAAAATTGTACATTTAAATAATTGTGGCTGCTTAAGCAAAGAATTTCGACTAGCATTATTCGTTATCTGAAATGTTTAATGGTCTTGGTCGAATACTGATGATAAGGTTACCCTTATAAATATACTGTTTTATTTTACTTAAATTTGTCTGTCTGTCTAAACTCTATAACGGTAGTCTGCATCATTCACAAGGCAAATTAATTTAAATGGAACTATTTTTTTATTACCCAATTAGAGAATTGGTTTTTATCTTTTCGATCTCTAAATTATTTTAGTAAATTATAAATAGCATATTCATTCTTCGTTTGTTTAAACTTGTCTCGAGTTATATTACAATTTATTTGAAACATTTTGAAATTAATAGAAACATTTCTTTGATAAATTGTATATTACTACATTCCTAAATGTAATTTAATTTAATTTAAATAGTATTAATTGTTCCCATGAATAATTTTTGTTTATTTAAAGCTAAATTATTCGCGTTACGTTACAAATATCTTAAGTTGGTTATTTTTACTGTATGCTTGAGGTTATCTATTATTTAGTTTTGTTACTTATGCTTACAATAATTCGAATTATTGGACTTCCCGCTACTGTCTCGTTGTAACTAGTACTTGATAAAACAACTAGCTTAATGTCCACGTTGAACAACTATTGTACGACGATATCGTTTTATTATCTTTCTTACATGTAAGTGGGAATGTTTAATTAAAGATTTATTAACCAACTTTTGTTTCTTATTTGTGCAAATATTACTCATACAAAAAACTGCGAAGCGCCTTGGTTTGTATATAGTATTCTATTCGATCTAGCTCAAAAAGCCCGGTGTAAATAATTATAAATAAACTAGTGTGCTTAGCAACACGAAATTTAAACTATCTACACATTAAGCGGATGTTAATTCTGTTTCTAAATTATAAGGAAACAGTGCTACAACATAGAGCTATAAAGTATTAATTTTAGTAAAAAATTTTTCGTGGATTTGTAAATTGAAATCATAGTGTAACGTTTGCCGTGGAACCGTAGTAATATTGCGAAACACAATCTAACGCAATTCCGAGAATTCTACATTTTTTCGTTATATTAGTGATTCCGGAAGTATAATAATTAAGATTTCATTAAAGATAAAACGTTAAATACCGCGCTAGTGTATAATTTGAATTTAAATGCAAACTAAAGAATTGCTTGATTAAAAGTTGTTATAAAATAAGCTATAAGTTAATTAATAAAAATTGCACAACACGACGTACGAATCATCGTTTACCGTCTGAAATCAATCGAGATTGTTTTGATTACCAAAATAATTAACCTAAGCAACAATCTCAGATAATTTAAATATTAATTAAGAAAAGTAATTAAACAATATTATGCAACATTGCGTCACGTCGTGCAACGATTTGTTTACAGAAAATGTATCTGTTATCCAAATTGATTAGCCAACAGACACAGAAAACCATCGAAATCCATATCTGCTGAATAAAGAACGCGAATATGAATTTAACTATAAGTAAGACGTTTTTGCGAAGCGAGAAATAGTCTTCGTATGAGACTCAATACGGGATATTGCTTCGCGCGTAGACCATAAAAGCTTTTCTGTAAAGTCAAGCTACTTTGTTATTAAATTTTGCAGTGATCTTCACGTGACGTCTTGTGGACTCATTAAGGCTGCTAAATCCTGAATATACTACAAATTAATAATCCGTTAAAAAGCGCCGTATACCAGAGATCTAAATGTACATACTCAAATTCTAGAACGATGCTTTGTCTGGAGTTTCCTTGTAACGAGGACAGACCAAAGTATAGAATAGTATAACCTCAGAAATCTTCGTAACCGTGAGTCCCTGGCGTTACCGTCACCGAACTTGCAACAGAATCGGTTTTGGATCGACCACAAACAAGTTACTTTGTAACTATTTGTGCCCGACGCTAAGCGCTCGTCAACGTCGTTGTGCATTGAGTTGTACTGATATCGGAAGCTTAATTAAGCTGAACCGAGATTATCTGTAATATAAAATGTCCCGTCATTTGCAGGCGAGTTATTATGTAGCAACCTGTGAACGACGCTAGACGTCGTGATGCTTAGTGATGCAGAGTGGCAAGAAAGTTCGCGAGTACACGCTAACGACAGCGTACCAAATATCCATCCCCGACTATTACCGGTATAAACTACATACACGGCGGTCGCCAAGAGCGACGCACCCGTGCCTAGATCTTGTAGCAGACTGCTGACTTTCGTGCTCAAATATATCAGGAACGCAGCACTTGACTGAAACAGAACACGTCGCGTCGATAACTTGCATCGACGTCGCGACGATATTAAATATTGACAGCCGCAAAGATTTCATAAAAAACTGACTTTTCATGCATTCATAAACGATTGTAATTAATCCATTTTGTCCGCTACCAGAAAACTATTTTTATTTTCATTTTTATTCACCTAAATAAACTATTTTAATTTTAGTTTGATTTATGTAAACACGCTGTTCTAATTTCCGCTTAATTTTTGTAAATAAATTATTATTACTACCTTTCTTTTTAATACTGCCGAAAATCGAAACGATCATCAATCAAATATCACCGGAGTTCGTTTCATAACCAAAGTCCGAGCGGCGTCATTTTAACAAATGACGTTCCCCGATAAATAATCATTTCGCAGGTATACCGACTACGAAGCCAGACAAACGAAGTCTTCCGAGTTGCTGAGGACATTCCAAAAGCAGTACCAGAACCCCGCCCATACGACCGAGCTATTCCTGAGCAGAATATAAATTCTTTGCCTTCGCCGTGTACCTTACATCAGAATTTGAAACGTCACAATAGAAATAGGAATACTTAGGCTGAAGCAGGTACTGAAATATATACATTAAAAGCCGAACCTTTCCAACTTGAGATAGAATTTCATAAAAACCCGGAAGATACAAAAAATCACGTTTTTTTTATGAAACGACAGTTAAAAATTTGGTGTGATGCAATACACGACTTCCTATTAAGCACATAGATATGCCAATAATGTCCACAAATGATTAAATTATTGTCATTCGATTTTACCTACATTTGTGACATCTCATGCGCAGAAGATAAGAAACAAATACATAATTTCATTCATATATGATATTTAGTTTTTCAGATATGTTGTTCACAATCAATACACTAAGTAGTTTCAGTTACTCGATTTTCGAAAATTTTCTAGAGAAATAGCTTGATTCATATAAAACGAAACGAAGTAGCTAATAAATGTACTGTCTTAAAAAAATCGTTGAAGCCGATTTCAAGAAAATCGCTAAAAACGAATATTCGGATAATATATAAAAATGACAGAAATAAAGTTATACTTCTGGTTATTCTACTTTAACGAAATTCTTGATTTAGCATACAAAGGTAGTTAGGATCTCAAATATAAATTTTCATTTATTTAGGACTTTCAGTTTCATCATTATTTTATTTATAGTTAATGGTAAGAGTACTTCCGGTTACTCGTTTTAGGACCATTTTCTGAGAAATTGTCTTAGTTGTATAAAAGGACATTAAATTTCTAGGAAATACAGTAAATTTTTAAAAAATCTTTACAGCCGATTTCTAGAAAATTGCGGAAAACCAAAAAATGACAAGATTAAAATGGCAATTCCGGTTAATTAGTCAAATTGTCGCGATCGCGTACGAGGATGGATACAAACTCAAATATGAAATTTTGTTTACTACGACTTCGTTTCCGAGATGTTCTGTTCGCACACGCACACGTATACGCACCCGTTCGCGCACGCACGCACACATGCGCACGCACGCACACGCACCCGCACGGGCACGCACACGCACACGCAGACGCACACGCGCATGCACACACACAACCACACGCACACCCACACGCACACCCACACGCACACACACACACGCATACACACACACACACACACACAGATATACCAATTTTTAAAAACATAATTTTCGGATTTAGGGGACCCGAAAATGTGTATATCCACTAAAATTTCGACATCGAACATTTTGAACGAAAACAATGCTTTCTCTGTATTTCATATAGTTAATAATTTATCCTATAATCTGTAATGAGTAGCGACTTCTGAAACTGTGTTACACACCGATCAATTAGTACAAACCAATTAATCATCAGGGCGAGAACAGACAGATTGAAGAAATTAATAATCAAACTTTAACATGTATAATAAACGTGTTGTACTTCAAGAAATCAAAACGGATTTACCAAAGTGGTTGTCAAGAATAGTTTATCGGTATAGAACTATAACTAATAACCACTAATAACCAATAAGTAGGTGTGAAAAGATAAATTAGATAAAAATTTAATTTATGAACCCTGGTACAAATAGTTAAAGTTCATTCATATTTATGCAAAGATACTAGTATTTAATCTTTGTCAACTTTAAATGCTTTAGCGGTGGTATTTACTTAAGAAAGGGTATCCTTAGCCGCTATATTTCTTAAGATAGTTACCATTTCATTTAACTGCCAATTTAATTTTTTTTAGAATACAGCAATTCTTTGAACTGTCAATATTGAACTATTGAATAAAGGATATTTTACTAATGTTTATGACTTGATTTATTCATTTATAAATTGATACAATCATATTTAAAATCTTTATTTACTTTTCTAAATAAAAGTTTCTTTTACATATTTTTATTGTTTTGCTACTTAATTAATGAGAGCTTAGATAAAGATAAATAGTTTTAGACAGTAATAAGAGAAGGTTTTATTTTATCTGGAGTAAATGAGTTATGGTAAATACAAACTTCATTGACTTGACTTGAAATGTTTTGGGTTGTCTTCTAAGGTTATTTCAGCCTAAAAATCGTTTATATCAAATTGACTACTAGGTCAAACATGAGGAAAGTGCTTATCCAAAATAAGTGCTTGCACATGCTCCCTGGTTTGTGAGGAATTCGTAAATCCACGAAGATTTGGGCATTTTCAACATTAGGCGTCTTCTTTTCAGGAAAACTGAAACCCACTCATCGTGGGACTTGGAGCTTACGAAGAAAGCAACCCTTATGTCTCCGTGATTGGAAAGTGGCGTCATTATAGCGACAAATGTCTAATTGTAAGTCATGCCAGCACCACCAGAACGAAGGCGACTTATAGTAAAATGATCATGTTGTGGAGAAACTTGTCGGTGCAACGGCAACACTATCCGCAATCGATTCTGTTTCTTACAATTGTATAAACATTCTTCGAACTTATGTCTCGTTTGGTGCATTTTGTCGTCCGAAAGTTTCACGAATTTTGGGACCTGTTTTCGTTTTTGTCATACTTCTAATCCATTTTCACAATAAAACGTATTGTTTCTTCATGTACCATGCCATGGTTATTAATTGCAGGAATGGTAGATGACAGTTGTAGAATATTTTGCGCCGCCAAGTTAGTTTAACGAAAATGGCGTGCAATTTAAATCAAACGCTCTTATTGAGGTACATCTGTAGATTTATAAAAATGTGAAGTTATAAATTGTAAATTTATATGATTATAATAAAGGGTAAACTAGTTTGCTATTTACCGAATAAGTGTGAGGTGAAACACTCCAGCAAAGTTCATGTAAAGTTTCAGTCAATAACCTGCACATGATCTCATCGAGTATTATTTTATTTGCATACAATCAGTATTAGCAATTGATTTTATTATGTATTTTATTGCCAGGTTATGAGTTCGACTTTTACATTAAAATTAATTTACAACACACTTAGCATGTGCGACACCACAGAAACAGAACAAATTTTGCGGTCGGATTCTGCTAATTAGTCAATGTCAGTTTACAAATCCGTGTGCTGTAAGAAATCGTATTTATTTATACTGCGTGAAAATGTAACAAGCGTAGCAGTAAACATAACAGAAACTTTTAACATAGAAAACATCAAACGTGCATACGTTATTTTGATTTAAAAAAACTACCATCGCTGGTTTAATAACCTCTTAATAGAATGCTGTATTATTTTTATCAGATATAAGTTACAACAAGCTTACTCCACTTACAGAAATAAACTTTTACGATTGTGTATTTACGCCAGCCTTTGTTTACCTAGTCGTTTTTTAATACGTTGGTACGAGATAAGCAAACAGACAATATACAGGTACACCTACTGTGATATCTCTTATAAATAATTATGTTAGCTTAAAATTTTGCAGGCCAAAGAGATCGGAATAACATTAATTGTTTGATCAAAATTTCTCCCAACAGACCAGACCGCTTTGTGTGTTTTCATAAAGTCTATGTCAAGAGCAGTTGATTACAATTAAAATGCTTTTTTAAGCCTATTTGCAACGATTATCATTTAAACAACATACTTTAATAGAAAATTAACATATCATAATGACATAATATTCAACAATTCAGATTTATGTTGCAAGTTTCAGCATTACTTGCATATCTAGAAACACGAGCCTTTATTTGCGAAAAATCCAGTAAATGTGCACAACAAAATGAAATGTCATGAAAATAGAGAAGTTTAATCATGTCGTTTTCATTTAGTTTAAAATACACAATCCAAGTGAAACTGTTGCAAATGGCAACATTGCAAAATCTAGTTACGCTTGCCACAATTTTGAATAAATGAATTTTAAAGCAATCATGTGGTTGGATTACTTCTTAGGGTGCAAAAGTCTAGCACCACAGTACGGAGACCAAATTTTACTAGATATTTTTAGAAACAGTCGTTGTCGATACGTGAAAGGAATAACATTTTACACCTACTAAAAACTTCTAAGATTCACAGCAGCACGCGTTAACGTGATTACAACCGAAAACTTTCTGATTCGTGTCTTCATAGATTTAAATCTTCTATACTGATTTTGTAAAATTTAGAAGAAAGGTAGAATGGGTTTTCAGAGAAGTTTATAAAAATTGCAACTCTCCAAAGCAATGGCTGTAACGTTTAAACGCACATCAAGGTATCAAGGATCGCATGGTGCAAATATTGAATGATTTAGTATTGTTAAGAAAATTTAGGTTACGTTAGATAGATAATTTCTCTGCTGCGTTTTTACACTAAACAGAAATCCAGTAGAAAGGTGACTGCTGTAAAATCAAACAAGTTTATTGACAATATACCCATTTTAAGTCAGTATACCGCTGGAAATAAGCGTAAAGCTTTTGGAAATAGTTCGCAAACTCCTCCGTCGAAATCTCCTTTAGAAATCCTCCCGAAATTTTTGAAATGCCTTGAATCGAATAAAGTGATGCTTTCGCGACCAACTTTAGTTTTGGGAATCACCATATTTTTCTGCGTGGCTAAATTCTCATATCTCTTTGATCGTTAGTCAGTGAACGAGGCACAAAACAGGCCGGAACCTTTTGCTTTTCCAAATCTTCCATTTAAATGCGATAAACGTTGGTTCAGGGGATATCAGTGAGTTTGTGAATGAGACTAGCAGACATAGCAAACGAAGAATTTGGGGCACTTTGCCGGCTTTCGTCGCTTCGATTCGGTTTTGACGCACCTAAATGTGAATCGCCTTTTACGTTTGTCCTGCCATCAGGAGATCATTCAAACCACTTGAAAACGTTCTTGCAATCAATCACTTTACTGCGATAAACAGTTTAAATAATTGCAAACGTTTCTTTCTCAATGTGAAGAAAATTTATTACTTATCGATAAATGTCATATTTTACCCCAGAACACGTGCACCAGACACTAGTGCCTTAAAATTTTTGGTAACGTTCTGTATACAGTTTTGAGATATAATTAGTCACTTTTTAATCGGAACATGCTGTATAACATTTTTTTCACAAAGTTGTCCAAAACAGAATCTCGGGAAAATCTGATGACAATTTTATAATACTCTAATGTATATTTAGAGGGTTTATAACAAATAACCGACGAGTATTATGTTCATAAGGTCTCACAAAATTAAGATTTATCCTTGATATCCACATTTACCTTGATAAAACTTATTTTGTTCAAAAAGCTCAAAATAAAGCGCTCAGTTACCTTACTAAATCGTGGATCAACATTAAACTCATGGTCTTTCAATGGATGGTTTTCGTGGTACTGTGTGGTATTATTTTCATATCCTTTTAATTTTTTTAGTGTTGCAGTTTTAGTGCTACAGTTATAGTGACGAGAAATAATAGAAGTGTTTTCAAAATCTATAGTAGAGGATCTTGTCAGATGAAGAAAGAACGAATAATTTCAAGTCGCATTCCCATGGATAGGAATAGTAGTAAAGTCAGTCAAGAAAAAGGTTTACATAAACATTTGATGACGAGCTAAAGATAACTTTAAAAGAAATAAGATATCCACAGGAAAAATTGCTGGTAGTAGGTTTGTTATGTTATATTTGTTATTAAAGTAGGCGTAACGTTTTTTTATGGTGGCATGTGACTGATTGCTACATGTCCAAGCCCCGGGCAAAGCGAGGAACAGGCTCGTGTATTATTGTGATACTATAGCTTAAGCCCCTTCAGCTTGCTGCGGTGGGTCGGTTATAGTATGACTCTCTGCTATTGGCTCATGATAGTGCGTAAAATGTATATTTTATGTGTTTGAACATGACTTCTAGCAAAATGTCTCGTGTGCTCACTGATGAGCAAAGCACCGCCGTTATTCGTCTAATCAAGGTCTCCAATGACGTTATCGCGAGTGAAAAGTTCGACGACCCAGAAGCTAAAGTCCCGCTAGGTGCCGAAGTATTTAGAAGGTTACCCACCAATATACAGAAGCGCCTAAATCTCAACATGTGCAAAGAAGAACAATTAATCAAAGACGATGAAGAAATCGCCGCGCTGAAGAGCGTACAAAACGAAGCCAAGGGGATGGTAGCCGGCGCGCCTAATTACACATCTTTATAAGAAGAATCCGCGGCCATGGTCGCCATAACCATTGCAGAAAATGACTGATTTCAAATGCAGAAATTTAAAAAACCAAGTCGCAAAAGCAATTCCCGGCCTGTAGTGAAAGTACAAATCAACAACCGTTTCGAGTCGCTGGCCAACCAAGAGGTAGCCGAATCGGTAGCGACGATGAAGATATCCAAGGGCGAAGTACCGCCAATTGTACTTCGCCAAAAAGCGCGATGAGTGGAGCTTGCGACAGAGTTGCGCAAGCTAAGAGTAAACATCGCAAAAGCTCAAAACGTAGCGCTAGGTATACAGCTATACCCAATCTCAAAGGAAGACCACAACAACACCGTAGCCTTCCTCAAACAAACTAATGTAGAATTTCATACCTTCCGCTTCAACAAAGAGAAGCCGCTCCAAGTCTTTATAAGAGGTATCCCCCAAGAGATCTTTGATAACGACACCAAAGAAGATCGCCGCCTACTGCTCCCTATGCTATCCGTGAGGAGGATGCACAGGCCAGCTGAAAAAGTATCAATGCCACTCAATCACATTGACCTGGAGAAGTCACCGAAAGGCAAGGCGATCTACAAGATCACAACAGTGCTTGCACTTTGTGTGACTGTAGAATCGACAAAAAACAGTAGGAAGATAATCCAATGCCACCGTTACCAAAAGTTTGGGCACACCCAGCTAAAATACAACGCGGCACCTAAGTGTGTTAAGTTCGGAAATAAACACTTAACGGAAGAGTGCGCGAAACCGCGTAAACAACCAGCGAAATGCGCGAATTGCGACAGCGACCATACGGCCAGTTACAAGGGTATTTACCATTTTATTGTTAAATCCACTCCTTGTTATTGTTTGTTGTTTATAATTTTTAAGTAATTTATTCCTTTATAGTTGTCATTCTGTTGAAAGTTATTCCCGCTTCAGTTCTAATTAATATGGTTCACGTTGCTTCCTTTCAAATCTAAATTAATTATTAATAAATGTCAAATACATTTTATTCAAGATGGAATTAATGTCAACATCCCAAACCTCTTTGTCATCCATTACTGAACAATCCAGCCAATTCATAAAAAACGAAGAGAAAGCAAATGAGTTAGATACACAAAGAGCTGATCTAAGAAGCAAACTAAACGAAATTATTGTAACCCCAAACAATTTAATTTAGGAAAGAAAAACGAATGCCAAGAACAGCGAAAAGATTTATCAATTTTCGACAGCAACAAAGAAAAGAAAAGTAACCAAAATGAAGACATTAGACAACACTACTCCTACATCCATGAGTTTAGAAGAAAACGCTAATTACATTTCCAAGGAAATTACAGTAAAAAACTCCCAAGACGATATACACGAGACCTTATCGAACATTGAAGAATTCCCATACTTGAAATACCCGAAACGTAGAATACCTACTCAGGTAAACCAAATTAACAGTCCAATTATCAAGAAAACTAAACTACCACCACTAATAGTTCTGACGAATAAAAACCAGTATACTCTCATCAGGCAGAATGCGGAAAGACACGGTCTTCACATACAAAAGGCAATTGACAAGAAGGCGTCAAAATATTCACAAAAACTCCGAACGATTTTAGAATGCTAATTAGGGTGCTCGAGCACCTAAATGAACCCTACTACACCTTCCGGTTACCGGGGGAAAAGAAACTGAAGGTAATGTTCAGGGACATACTCGAAGGTATAGAGGAAATCACAAATAATCTAAAAGAAAAGTGCCTAAAGTTTAACTCAGTACATAGACTAGGTAACAGGTAGTGCAAACTACCTCTTATTCTAGTGAATTTAAACAAATTAGATAAAGGTAGGAAACTTTTTAAGTAGAAGAGATTCTAAATCTAAAAATTACAACGGAACCTAAACTTAGGTCCGTAAACGCAACACAATGTTTCAGGTGCCAATTGTACGGGCACGTCGCATTCATGTATTCGGCAGCATTCCGCTTTCAAGTGCACTGAAATGCACCCCTAATTTCAATGTAAAAAACTAAGATCATCGCTAGCAAAATGTTGCAACTGTGGGGGTAATCACATTGCGAATGCAAAAATATGCCCAGCCAACCCCGACAGAATTAGGTAGAAGAAAGCTTACGAAAAGGAACAACAATATAAAAGCAGAGGTAAACCCCGGAACATCATACGCTGAAAGAACAAGAGGCCTGCAACCAACATAGACCAACCTCTACCGACCTCATCAGAAAAGGACTTAAAAGCTAAGATAGCCTCTATTTTAAACAATTTACTTTCAAAAATGCTACCTAACATAATCAACTCAATCATTAATGGACATCACACAAACCAATAATAAAGTAGCCACATGGAATGCTAACGGCGTGAAAAACAAACAAAACGAATTAGAACTATTCATCCAGAAACAAGAAATATTAGTGCTCAAGATCACCGAAGCGCACCTCAAGGCAGATGATACATTCTGGATAAATAGTTACAAAATTTGGAGAAAAGACCGTACAAATCACCCAGGAGGTGGTGTCGCAATTCTTACCCATAATTCACTATGAACATGAGAGATACCACCATTATTTAACGAAAAATCACAAATTGAAAGTGTAGGAGTTCAAACGCAATATAACGATCTAATAGTTAACTTTTATGCAGCTTACAACCCCCTAAAAAACAAAATTTCAAGCACAGACACTAAAAACTTTCAAACATACACACCGTCAATCATAGGTGGCGATCTAAATTCAAAACATCCCGCATGGGAAGTAAAATCGCGAATCCAAATGGTAATATACTTTTTAATTATACTAAATTAAACAAAAATGTAAAAATTGAAGACCTATGGATGCCACTTCGATTCCCCCGAGGGCACGCGGGGACGATATTGATATTTTTATACTAAACAAAATAAATTGGAATTTTTCACTAAAAACAATGCACAAATTAAATTCAAATCATTTTCCGGTAGTTATGGAAATCGCGTCATCATTCAAATTAAACCAACCTTTCACAAAAACAAATTGGTTAAAGTTTATGTTCCAAATGGAAAACTTTCAACCTTCCCCTCACATCCAAAACATAACAGATTTAGACTGTGCTGTAGCGAAATTACAAAGCAAATCTCCAAGCTAGTCAACAGTAAGTTCCAATCAATTCAATAAATAAATGGGGCCTTACAAGCGAGGAGAAAAGCATCATCAAAAACATAAACAAAGTAAAAAAATTATGGGCATATACCAGAGGCCCAGCAAACAAAGCAAAATTTGTGAGACTTCAAAAGGAAGTAAACAAAATTATTAACAACAAGAAGGCAACCAACTGGGACAACATGCTTAACGAAATGAAATGAAATGAGAACAACCAAATGTGGAAACTGCTGAAACGGTTAAGAAAAGAGCCAAATCCAAATTTCCCTGTAAACTATAACAACAAAATTTATTTTACCGATTCAGAAAAAGCTGAAGCCATTAGCGAACAGCTTGAATCCCAATTTACCAGTACTGAAAAAGGCAACAACAAATTAACAAAATCAGTAGAAAGTGTCACCAAATTAATCGACGAAGTTGAAATAATTGCACCTTACAAGATTACAATGGAAGATCTGAAACAAAAAATTAAAACTCTAAAAACAAATAAAGCCCCTGGAATTGATGACATTCCAACAAAAGCTATCAAACTCCTTCCATACCGGGTCCTTGAACAACTAGTAATTATTATTAACACAATCTTTAGTATGGACTATTCTCCAATTAGTTGGAAAGGTAATACCAATTCCTAAAAAAGATAAAGATCCTTGCATCCCAGCCAACAGAATACCGGTTAGTTTATTAAACGGTGTAACAAAACTGGCAGAGTACTTTGCAAACGCAAGACTAAATACTTTACTAGAAACTAACGACAAGCTGCCAAACACACAATTCGTTTTAGGCTTTAGGAATAAGCTTTCAGCAGTGCAACAAGCAGCTAACATGACCTACGCCATTACAAAGGCCAAAAGCAACAAACAACTAGCCTACGCAAGTTTATTTGATATAGAAAAACTGTACAACAAAGAATGGAAAGACGCGCTAATATTCAAAATGGTACAATTAAAACTTCCAATAGATTTGATAAGACTAATCAAATCATTTCTGAAAGACAGGACTTTTAGAGTCAAGGTAGGATCAAAAATGTCAGCTGTGAAAAGAGCAAAAGAGGGTCTTTCGCAAGGCTCTCCCTCACACTCTTTAACATCTTTGTAATTGATGTCCCCAAATTCGAGGATATTAAGGTAGTAAGTCTGTACCAATTTGCAGATGATACAACCATCCTTTCATCGAACGTACAAATTACGTATGCAAGATCTCGTTTAATCCAAGCCGGCAAAAAACTACAAAATTATTGTATGAGCTGGAAAATCAAATTAAACCAACAAAAAACTAAATTAATTTGTTTCATGAAAAGAAGAGGAAAATTCACCATTTTAGGCAATCAAAAAATAAGGACTATCGGTACTTACTTAGGGGAAACCTTAGATACTAACCTAAATTACTAGACGCATACTAAAAATAAATCAAATCAGGTAAAAAAAGTAACATATAGGCAGTATATTGTTCTAGGCCCGAGAAGCAAACTAAAATTAAAATTATAAACGCAGTCCTATTACCGGCACTGACGTATGGAGAGGAGATTTGGACTTTGGGTTCGCCCTAAGCGAAACAAATTATAGTGAATACACAAAACAAATTTCTATTCCTCGTCTCAAACGCTTCATTTTATATGACAAACAAACAACTCAGAAATGACCTGAATAATACAACAAGTAAAATCAAAAAGAACAAGCATGATAAAAAGATTTGCAAACCATCCTTCAAAAACTATTCAAGAATTGGCGGAAAACATTAAGGCCTAAGGAACGAAGATTCACCTGAAGAGAATCAACATCATTTCTTTCTTATTTCAAGAAGGAAACTCTACAAAGTTTCCTTATATAATCTTCCCTGGATTACATAAGAAAAAAAACAGTAAGTAAAAAAAATAAGGAGTCTCCACAAGCAGCATTGACATCGATTAGCTGCTCTAGGTCGGCCACATCCATGTCCGAAGGCATTGCAAAATTTATGCAATGCCTACCCGAAATACTCCAAGTATTTCAAAAATAAATCATAAAGAACCATCACGCTCCTCCCACAACGCGAAGATAACAAGGCAATATACTTTTTCGCAGATGAAGACACTAAAATATTCCGATTGAAGATTCGGGACTCCAATCGCAAAGAAAATAAAGGATAAAGGCCGGGCAGAGCCACTCGCTGGAGATCGTTAGTCAATGGAAGGGGGAGGTATTTTGTTTGGCATTGTGTACTATTTGCGGCTGTTCGTTTTTCCAAGGAAATAATCGTACGTGTGATACAACAACACAGCCACATTCTCGCGTTCATTTTAATGTGCTAAAGTACATAGTTATATCGAGTAAAAAAATTATACTACGGGTTATGAAGTTCAAACGTAGCGGCTTAAATATATCACCTATAAAAGTGAACATCGGAGAATACGGTTTAAATCAGTACAACTCACATCGTTAAGCATGAAAAAAGTAGCTTGGGACTTTTTCTAATGCCTTTGGAGCACACAATAAGTGAACTCAAACTTCGCCTATACAAAATACTGCCTCAAAGACATTTCACTGTAGACCGACAAACTAGAGTTTGTGTAACATCATGTTTAACATAATAGAGGAAAATCCCGGTGTTTAGATTTCATTGCTCAGGATTAACCAAGTCCAATTCAATTGTGGATACCTAATAGTCCCACATCCCACATCCTCTTAAGGTACCTGGTTGAAAGTATTTGAAATTATAAGAATAATTTTTTTTTGAAAACTACACAAGAAAACCTGAGACAGTAAATGGAGCACTTTATGCGGTGATGTTATAAAACTCTATCATAATAGGTGATCTGAGAGGAGACCATCGTTCACACGGCTCGCAGAGCATGGTATTTTTCAGAAATGTGTTTAGGTTCGTAACCTCACGGTTTCCTTACATTGCATGGCCACTCAAATCTTGACTTTTTATGGGGATATTTGAAAGATCCAGTATAAACAACACGTCTGATGGGTTTGGAATGGGTGCATCGACAATAACGAAGGCCATTTTGATGTAGTACTTAAGAAGTGATTTCGTAATTTAGAGGAAATTAGAGTCGTATTCTCGACTTTTAACAAGTATAACTATTATTTTTCTGTGCTTGCGCACTCAACAAAGTCTCCCAAAAGCTTCAAAAATGAGGGAGTTCGTTGTGCCCCAAGTATAGAACAACTAACAATTGAAATTTCAAACTTCTTCACTTGGAATGATCTTTCCATTTTTTTTTTGTAGCGAAAATTTATTTTCGTATACACTATTGTTAATAGAACGACAGGTAGACTAAAACTAAATTTAACTGGAGGAGTGTTTGATTTTGTTGTTAAAATCTGTATGTATAATGGTTCTCAATAAGATACTTTTCTAAATATCTAATATGAAATTGTTCATGAACCATTATTGAAGAAATTCAATTTTAGCTGAAAACCCCGATTCATTTTTGATCTAATTGTGACACGAAAGAATAGTCTTGTAAGTTGTATATGGTTTACAATTCACAAAAACAAAAAATTTGCAAGTACTTTTTATCTTGTTGGAGTTATACTTTCAAAACACTACTTTGATGTGGGTTAAAGCTACCAGCACCTAAATTATTTAAAAAGAAGGTTAAAAATTTATTTGGAAGACCTAACATTGATTGAAAATAGGGTTTCCGAGGGCAGAAAAACAAATTTTATTGACACATTCGGTTTAATTACATTTTTGCGAACCTCAGTTAAGAAAATAATTCTGAAGACTAAAAAGAAAAATTGCTACCCCGCTTGACAGATCAAATCATAAATGTATCATGAAATTTAGAGATGAGGGTCTTTAGGCGACTTTGGAGAACCAGTTTATAAAAAGGATATTAAGATAATAAGAGAAGGGATCATTTTCCACCTTTAGGGCGGGTTTAATTTAAAACATCTTCAACTTTTGTTAGTGTGCTTGTCTATGAATTCGATATGTAACAACAAATTCAAAAAGTTAATAAGGGAAACCTCAACCGATTGAAACAAATGCAATTGCTAACGAATATGCTCTTAAAGTAATGCCAACAAGTCAATGATAGTTCAATGACAAGTTTAGATGTTGAAAATGAACGGAGAGGGTAACAATAAAGCGTTTTTGCGCATTTTGGAGGCAACAAATGACGTTGGACACAATGACAGCTAAATTCGGCGAAAAAAGATTTTTTCGTAAAACTACACTCCTCTTGAATTGAATGGAAAATCGGTATAATATATGATTAAACCTTTGGATATAGGTTATATTAGAAATTATATTCGACGCCCCCTGTGTACACTCAGGAAGCTGTGTCTTAAGAAATTTGTTATACAATTTAATGAATTTATTTCTGGTCCGATCTGAAAGCATCGGGCGATATTTTGAAACTGATTACAATTTATAAATAAAACATGTAATTGGCTAAAATTTATTAATGTTGTAGTTGGAAATTAATAGTTTCCAGGATATAAGACCGTTGTTTGGAGTGTTATAGATCACTGTGTTGAAACATTCAAAGATGAGTGGCTCGTATTAATGGAAGAAAAATTGAAATAAGTAGTTTACTGAAGTTATGACAGAATTAGGGTTCAACTATTGAATAATGTAATAAATTTTGTAGATTAAACAAATGTAAAGGGTTTGTTGATTGAAACAAAAAATACGCTGTTCAGAAAGAACTTTCCGATAATGGCTACCTAATTTTTCTTTTATTAACGCGAATACAATTAATTAGATATCTTTACATTCATCCGCGTCTGAGTCGTATTATTTCATCTTAAAGTGGTTCTAAAGAAGACTTACCTAGGTATCATGAGACATATAGTATCTGTATATGCTTTATAGGAAGTTTGAAAGATCTGTTCGACCTTATACGAAAGTTCAGCGAGCATGGAACTTGGATCAACTAGTTTCAAATATTTAATAAAGGGAACTTAGATTTGAATATTAACCCCCATCTAATTAGTCTAAATGTTTGAAGAAATCATCTTATAGGGGATTGTGCAGTAAAACCTGACAATGTCTTATTATTAACTAAATGTCGTTTAAGCTTTACTGCTTTGCGGTTAAACAAATTAATTCTTCCATATTTTAAATGAGACTGTTATTCATAGAGGGCGTGGTAGAGGCTGGTTAAAGTAAAAATATTTAATCTTGTAGCAAATTTGGGGAAATTTACAAAATATATACACACGAAAATATATAATTTAAATTAAATATTATGTAAAAATTCATAGGTAGGACCATGACAAATTTGAAGTTTGTCAAAACTTATAATGGGAAAATTTGAGGTTTAGTTATAAATAACGACAATTTGATATAAAACAGTACGTTACAATCAAATAAAAAATGTGATTTCGCTTATCTTAATCGGTGGCTTCTTTCACTTGCAATTAGTTGTAAAAAACACCAAGGAATTTAAGGTATTGGATGATTAGGAACGATTGAGGACATTTTTATAACCACTGCAAGACTAGATTGTAAACGATAATTTCTTGTTTTATATCTGGAGGTTGCACAATAATTATGTTATTGAACACGACACGAATGAGATTCATTTTATGTTGTAAATAATATAATTGAGGTTTGTTTTAATACCATTGTTGGCTATTAAAGCGAGAAAACGACACGAGATGTGTTGTTTAAATACATATACAAGAAGTAAAGAGGCGGGGTGGTGTTGATACTTTCAACACCTTAACGAGAATGAATACGCTTGCAGTTCGAAATGCAACGGAAGTGGGGGTTCGCGATTGAGCGACCTTCAGTAAGAACTAAAATACTATGCTTTTTGGAAGCGTTCATGAAAAATGTACAAAATTAAAAATGCAAATTAAAAATACGTAAATATACAAATAGATTCAAAATTTAAATTAACTGGATATAACTGGCGCAAATAGAGATTTTGAATGAAAATAAAACTCAAGCATATAAAGATTACGACTAAGTTTTCAGGAAAGCTGGAGAATAATTTGACCAAACTTGTATCTTGCATGATGTTAGTGGGGAATGCATTTGATGTAAAAATAAACCTTTTTTCCATTTCCTGGAACACTACAGGAGGCAGTTTAACAACTGAATGCTACATCATCATCATTTTGGAGAATCCTGTCCTATATGTCTGGTTTCTCGATGAAAACCTTCCAGGCCGCACGCAACCGCTTGTACATTAACTAACGACACCAAAAGAAGCGCTTGGACATGAAATGCCGTTCCAAAAGCCATTGAAGAATTAAAAACCACACTAGAAGGAAACAGTTATAAAACTAGCGTTGTCCAGGAAACATGGAAGTACTAGAAGTGGGAATACGAGTCACTGAAATTAATATAATTTGTTCTATTAACTATCCTTTGCATTTTTTCTTCTTTTATGTTAACTCTTTTTTAATTTCATTTCTAAACGTATTCCATACAATATTAAAGTATCTGAAACATTTGGCACAATTTTATGCCTATACGAAGTTAGCTCCTCGCCTTTCGAATTAACTAATTTCAAGAGTTGTGCTGAATTGTGCAAGGTTTGTGCTAAATTGTGCTCGAATATTATGACGATAATACGAAAAATGCGTTAAAAAATCAAAAAACCCATATTCTATACCAGCCCCCCACTTTACATATTTCGCAATTTTCTCAATTGTGCTCAGTTGTGTAAGATTGTGCTAAGAGTGTGCTAAAGTAGTATTTCGAAAAAATAATTACAGAATAATTTAGGCCCAGAAAACGTTTTCGATGATATAGGATTGAAGTAATGTTTAAATTAACATCAGCCATCCGAATATCATATAATTATATATCTAAGTTGTGCTAGTGTAGCAAAACTCAGCACAATCGCCAATTTAGCCAGCACAACCATATACAGAGCACTTTGCTTTTGAGCGCAGCCGTTCGCAACGGCATTTTATGTCCAAATTTAGATGTTCTGACGGTCCGATGACCAAAAAATTGCATATCTGTGTTGTGATAGCAGCATAACACAACTTAGCACAACCGCCAATTTCGCCAGCCCAGCGATATAAAGGGCACTTTACTCTTGAGCGCGGCCCAATATCTTCCCAATGGTTAACCAGTTTTACATCTACGCGTTATCGACATTTGCCATTGTTTTACCATAAACACTATTATTCATCAATTTGAAGAAGTCTTTTTCGAAGTTATTTTTAGCATTCTGTCGTAATTTTGTATTTAGATCTATATA
>JAHWXV010111607.1:0-11420 GCA_024586415.1 Phrixothrix hirtus
TTATTTTTACTTACCGGTGATAAGTGATGCCTTAATTTTTATATGTAGACTTACTATCTTTATTTATACAGCCTATCACAATACAAGATACCATTTTTCTCAATTAAATTACACTACAAAGCTGTGAAATAACGAAAGCAAGAACAATGTTGACTCGACCGCAATTTATACCGAAATGACGTTAGATTCTGCAATAGACAGCAGTTAGGCTTCAGTTTTACCCTAATACACTGGTTCTACTTATTTAAATGTTCTGCGGATATATGTATAAATTGATACTGTTAACCTGAAAACAATACGTACACTTTCAAACAAACGCAATCTCTGCAACGCAATAGTGGTAACATCTATGGACTTACAACGTTTTTCGTCAGTTTTAGTGAACCGCGATTGTTTTTTCCCAGGATGGGATAATTCTGGCACAAATCAATAAATGAGGTTCACTTTATGTGTTTAATTTTTCTTCAAAATTTTTATTAAACATTTTCACGTTTGGGAAAGTCAAAACCGGAGTTCCGTTGTTCTATTTAACCTTCCAATTAAATGTTTGAGTATTTATTGATATAACTATTAAATCTTAAAATTCTGCAATCGAAAATCTATAAAAATTATGATGTAGACAAAAAAATTTCTTAGTATACATATTTTCCAAGATGAGTGCGCAACCTTGAACCTTGAAAAAAACAACTTTCTGTTCAAGTTTTATTATTAATTAAGAGGTAACACACTGTTTTTGATTTAAAAAATTTGCTAAATTTCGGAATATTTGTCGATGATATTTTAATTATCTACAGTAATTAATGAATTTTATGGCAAAATAAAATTACCGCCAGTATTTGTTGTCTATTTGGTTGATAACGTTAATTTAGTTTAATTTTGATCATTTAAAATGATTAGATCTATGGCCGAGCGGATGCCTTACTTTGTTGTCTTTTGATCAACGAAAGAACATCAATTGATCTAACAAAACATAATATAAACCTTTTTTGGGAAAACGTTTCACTTTCAGTTAAGTTATTATCAATACTCTGACTATCTTTAACTTTTCAAGCAAAATACACACACATAACAGTTATTTTTACTTTATTATTTTAGAATATTAACAATAACAATAAAATATAAATGTTATTTAATCTTATACGTATGTATAAAATTATATATAAAATAAGGAAATAATTAATGTGCAATAATGCATAGTTCAATTATGTAAGAGAGCCGCTGCTTTAATTTCGGGATAGAAGAAAACGAACATATTTAGAATTAAAATAAATTGCTCTATTGCTTTTAAAAATATTCCCCTTTACACTCAGAAGTCGGCACACCCAAAATTTCATTCTTGAACGCTTCACCTGCGTTGAAAATCGTTGACCACGCACACGATGTTTGAGTTTTTGAAATGTAAAAAGTCATTAGGACTTAAATCGGGACCATGAGAAGAATGAGATATTAATTCCACTTTCTGACTTTAATTTCAAAGTTGTCATCGTTTTTGAAAATAATAGTTTTCTCAATATAAAAAAATATCTTTAGCGAACATTTCAGATGTTAAGTTTACGTCAAACTACATGTTTTTTTTGGAGAATTTTAAAATCTATATTTGTATCATTAAATATTTAAAAATAGTCCATTAAAGCCATTATCTTTTATTCAATATTATCTTAACCTACAATACTAATCGGAGTTTATTAGTAACCCAAATGAAATTTAAAATACGCGCAATTTTTTTTATTGACATGCTGGTGTTACTGGAGCTTGCTGTTTGTTCTTTTGAGGGTTATGCATTTGTCTGTGCTACAAAAAAAATCTTGTCAATCTATTTTTGTAACAGTTATTAACGTTTTGGGCGGTACGTAATCCCATGTTAGTTTCACTAATTCTGTTTGTGTTCTACGTTCATTTTTATTATACAATGGCTGGCACATCGAGTGATACAGATTTTACACCTTTTAAACAAATAAAAGCGGCCAACGAGTCGTGATTTTGAAAAAGCACTTTTGACTTGGATGGACGAAGAGAATAGTAATTACGATTCCAATGGAGGAGGCATTGAATTGAGAAGATAATGTTTCGATACATTCTAACTCGAATAGTAAAATGTTGAGTTCTGATAGTGAACCTGAAGATGAAATATCTTCGAGTTATCTAATTCGAGGTAAAAATGGACAAAAGAAGCGTCTTATTGATCTCGTACTATTCAAAGAAATATTGTGTTACGTGGTCCTGGTAGAAAAGGAGCAGTATTACAAACGGATTGGAAGCTTAGAGGTTAGTGTTTAATGATGTATGTTGAACTCTATTGTATCATATACTAATGTGGAAATTGGAATAAGAGGAACTAAATATAATAAAGACTGCAGAGCAGATATAGGGGACCCACTAATTATTTAGGAATCCATGCTCTTATTAGTCTCTTGTACATAGCTGGATGTCGAAAAGACGGTCATCTTTCCACTGACAGAATGTGGTCAGTATATGCGCCTGAGATTTATAAATGTATTATGCCTAAAGCGCGATTGGAATTCTTGATTACTTGTTTTGATTTTGACAAGAGAGCAACAAGAGATACTCAGGATAAGTTTTCTCCTATTCGACTGCTTTGGACTTATTTTATTTCTCATGCGGCCGAGTACTATATTCACATGAATACTGCACCATAGACGAGCAATTGCTTGGATTTCGTGGCAATGTCCTTTCCGCATATACTTAGCATTCAAACAAGACAAATATGGCATAAAAATAGTAACTATGTGTGACTCGCGCACTTTTAATGTGGTTAGTGTTATACCATATATAGGAAAAGAGAATCGCCCGTATCAAGATCAACTTTCCATGTATTATGTAAAAACATTAAGTGAATCAATCCATGGCACGAACAGAAATATAACCATAGACAATTGGTTCACTTTTATCCATTAGCCGATAAAATGCTAAATGAGTACAAGTTGACTATTGTCGGAACTGTTAGAAAGAATAAGCAAGAAATATCGCCAAGGTTTCTCCCATATAAAAATAAGCCATTTATGTCATCTCAATTCTGTTTTTATAGAGAAAATGCGCTAGTTTCGTTTACACCTAAGAAATCCAAGTCAGTGGTGCTACTCTCTACTATGCATTATGGAAAAATATGTCGACCAAACGAACCATAAGCCAGAAATAATTAATTTTTACAATTCTACGAAAGGTGCAGTTGACACATTTGACCATATGGTCAATTTTTATACTGTTTGCCGCAAAACTCGCCAATGGCCCTTGAGATATTTTTACGGTATGTTTTAAATCAGACAGGTTCTAATTGTTGTTAGAAAAGAAAAATGTGCGAAGAAAGTTTCTCTTTAAGTTTGGATTCCGGTTTGCAAAACCTCATATGAATGCTTGTTTATGAAAGCAACTTCGTAGAGATAAACCAAAGGATCCAATAGTTGTTAACGAAACAAACTTGAAGAAACAAATTACATACATAGATGCGGTTTATGTGAAAGATCTAGTGACCAGAAAACATAAACTGCTTGTGTTAAGTGTTTTACGCCAGTTTGTACTAACCATAGATATATTTACCTTAACTGTTGTTAATAAAATAATTAATATTTTTTTAGAATTTTATTTCTTGAAATTAACCCAAAAACTATAAAAAAATGATATCTTACTCAATATTGTAGTTTAAATGGTTTACAAGTCACTGTTTAAAGTTAGTCACCTTTTTCCGTAAGTTCAACTTGTTCCATCCCTAGCAAAAATTGAAAAATACTTGCGATGTGAACTTTTACAGACTTTTTTGGTGAGTTGGCCAAAGCTACGGCAAAATTACATCCGGATATGACATTAACTACGGATGTTCTTTCACAGCAAGTTCTATTGAGTAAGGCCGTACGCAGCAAATTTTCATGGAGGGTCGAATTTCTAAAGAAGAGGACCTTTTTACGTTCATTTCTTGTTTTGACATAGAATCAACGTTTCACCCACTTTTCTTCAAATGCTTCTCTCACAGCAGAAAGCTGTATTACTAATTACTAATATATATATTTCTAAAACCAACTCAAAATGATGGACCTTCACAAAATTGGGGTGGTCGTTGACCACCCCGACCTCCCCCCTTGCGTTGAGTATCAATCATTTGATGTCAATATCGTATTTTATTACTTTGTGATTTGGGCTGTTTTTTCAATGTTCCCTTCATGTGTGTTTATTGTTGATTTTCTTTTAATTTAGAGTTTTATTGTTAATAGATTTTATACTCAAGTTACAAGAAATTGCCGAAGATGTCTTATTTTTACGGTTCGACACTGCGATCTTGATTTTTATTTCTAGGAAGTTGCTGAGGAAAAAACTTAATATGTTCATTCTGCATACTTATTTTTCTTTTCTTCATTGCTAGAACTTTTATTGGTAGCTTTTTTGACAAGGTACATTATGAATTTTCCTTTTTAAAAAGCATCCAAGACGGTTATTTTGTTAAAATTTATTTCCCAGTAGTAAAGGTGGCGCTAGTTTTACGGCACGAGTATGAACGCTTCGGGCAGATGATACTCTGGGTATTTCTCTTATAGTGAGTGTTTTTCAGTGATAATGCAAATATAAATATTAATAACAATACAAAACGGAACTCCGACCGGCAAAAAGAAAATTCTGGGCCTTGTAAGATCTTGGAGTTAGTGATACTAAATACATTTTGGGCCGGACTCCTGAGAAAATATTGATAAAATCTTCATAATAATTCACCGACAGATTTCAAAGTTCATAACGTTTTATGTTGATTTTGTAGATTTATGGCAAGAGAAAGTTTTCAAGATTCTGAGTTGTTGAAAATTTTGAGGACGGGGTAAGCCCAAACGCGGCTGAATTTACCGATCGCAAATTCCAACTGTCGAGATTTTAGTAGTGTGGTTCAAAATTAGCCCTAGTATTAACTTATAATTGAAGATGGATTATACTAAAAAATTCTAGAGCCGCCACTGCCAAATAAAATCGCAGTTCAAACGTAGTGAACTCCGTTTCTTATAATACTTGACACGTCAAGAATTTTTACGATACAACCAACGGTTATAAGAAGGATAAATAACATACATACATAATTAAAATTTATTATTACGGAGGAGTTCTCCGTTCGTTCTATAATGTGTGATGTGAATTCTAAGTAAAGATTTAAAATTGTGTTTATATTAATACATTTTAAATGTTTTATTTTGTAAAATTATATTATTTTTTAAGAAATAGGTGCGAATAATTAATACGACCCAACGTAACTTTAAGACGTAAAATTTAGAAAATGGTGTATTTAAATATTTTGAAATGAATTTAAAAAGTCCACTGTACACCTATGAATAGTATAAAATGGAAGTTTGCAAATACGGCTGTTTAATTATTGTGGATGTCACATTGATGCTATTTCTACATGAAAACTGGTTTTGATTTAAAGAATTGGCATACATTTTCAAATTTTGCTCGTTACACAAAAGATAGAGCTTAGAAGTGTTTAAAGTTGGAATTTTTTTAAGTCATTTATTATTAGTTTTTAACGTCTTCGTATAATTTTGAATTAATGCATAATGAAACACCCTGTGTACAATATTAAATTAAAAGAGATGTATTTATTTCGCAAATGATGTTTAATTTACTTTCTCTAGCGGAAATTGTAATACAGGAAGAGTTTTTAAATCACGGAACGAAATCTTTAAGCAACTTAAAAAAGAAAGCTTGATTTATATAAACCTGCTGGTGAATAGCGCTTGCTTTTACAAGGATTTGGCGGGGTAACGGCCTTGCGAACGGTTTTGAGTCAGCAAGCATTACTCATCGCACTCATTGTTGTTTCTGAGGGCCGTTACCCGTCGTTCCTGTGACTCATGCAAGCTGTATCCCGTTTATCCACCAACCATATGCACATTGCATCGGCTTTGATGCTCGTGTCACCCGAGCACTCCCATTTGTATTAACTACTACGTTGCGTTCTATAGAAATTCAATTGATGAAAAAGTTTTGAACTGAAATCACATGGCGAATTAAAGTTGCAATGGGGTAACAACCAATCATAATACAATTTTGAGTCATCGGGGACTGCAGGCTATTTATTTAACATACATACATGGGGGTTGAGTGGATTAAATAATAAACACTAACAGCCCATTTCATCATTCGGCAGCTGCCTGTTTTATTTTAAAAAGTCCTAAACGTGTTCTGCTTTATCTACATTTTGTTAGAGATAATATACAAATGCACATCTATATCTATTAAAAAAACAAAATAATTATATACTTCGAGTTTAAGTGTTACAATTTCTTATCTTGGTGATATATGTACGTAACATACGCATTTGAATCATAATCAGTTGTAATTTGCATACGTGTATGTATATGTACTGAGTCTTCTTATCAATGAGAGATAATTCGAAAATAGACCGATTTAGTAACATCAAAAACTGGGAATTATAATTTTGTTGCGGTTTCAATATGAAATTCCACAATTTTTAATATCGGAATTAAAGTACACATGATAATCCAAATTTTTTGTATTATAACACTGATTAGCTGCACAATAGCAACAATGTACAAAATTATTCAAGCAATTAAAATAACGAATATTTAATTTTTGCTTAAAAGTAATTTTTATTTAAGATTTATACTGAAAACAAATTTATCAAAATTATTAAATCCAACTAACCAAATTCTTATATTTTGGCTGATTTAATTAAATAGAATTATTATAATTTCACAATGAAAATATTTGCGCTGCTTCGTTCGGATGCAACGACCAAGTTCGTGGTTAGTTCGTCCGTTAGAACGAATTTTTAACTGCATGATAAAATGGTACATCCAAATTAAAAACGAACAACGTGTACATAATTTAAGTAAATGCTAATTTTAAACGACATTGTTGTGGGACAAACTATCTCTTTTAATCGTACTCATATCACCGAACATAAATGTTGCTCTAAAAAATAATCGTTCTAAGTCATTGCCTGAACTACAAGAAATTTTCTGCTCTAACGTGGCTGATTACCTTGCTTTTAAGGAAGACTTGCGAAGGGGACAAATCGTTGATTTGTCATAATTATAGTAGTTATGTAAATATCAGTGTGTAACTAAAGATCATTACATTAATTTAATTGCTAATTTACATTTACTTTATATATCTTGACTACGTCATCAGATAATTAATTTAAAATTGAACCCGGTTTCAATTTTATAATAAAAATTGTATAAGCGATGCTTTGAAATCAATACGTAACAAATTGTGTGTCACAGAAAAAGACGTTACTTATAAGGTTTATGCTTCCACATTAATTTTGAAAATTACAACCAAGATCTTTTTTAACTGCAATAAAATTGGAATAGGTATCTCGACATTTTTACATGAAATGATAATTAAGAAAAGTGCATCTGAAAGGACTGATACATCATTTTGATTAATAAAATCATACAAATGCAAAACGTTGCTTCCGCAGTCGCTTATACTGGCAATAATTAATAATTTAATTACCCAGCTGTGACAAAATTAATTTTAAATGACAACCGACACCTCAATTTATGTAGATAAAAATATATCTGCCTAGTTTTGGGATTGTGCTTGTATTGTTACTTTTATTTACCTACTATTTTGTAGAATTATTTTCTTTAGTATATAATTAACTTTTTTAACCGGCGGCGAAGTAATAAATCACTCTAAGGTGCTGCACAATACCGAATTACAAAAGTTATTATAGCAAACAGGATTTCAATCCGGTATTGTACAACACTCCAACAGTGATTATTACTTCGCCGGTCAAAAATAGACTACGGTCTATTATTTGTCAAATATATAAATCCAAATAAAATAAATATTTATTAGCAATAATGAAAATTTAAATAGTAACGTGTACAGGGTGTCCGGGATATAAGGAGCATTACTTTAACAGCAGATACATCTTGGTATGCACGATAAAATACACTGACAAACTACATGTCTAATTTGCACAGTTCTCGAAATATTTGCAATTAGTTTTCAGTCCGTTCCTGCATTTTAACTTGGTCTACTGTATTTAACAAGAAATGACCGGCCGACTGTACATCTTTAACCACTGCATAACGCATACTATTTCAGAGTACCATTAATTAATGTTCTCAGCTGATATTAAATGCCCGTAAATGTATCTAATCACTAATTCTTCTTTAAAATAAAAGGTTTGATTTTCTTCCTTAAAATTTGTAGTTGTCTTTTAATTGTCCCCGTTTACAATTTTTTTTAAATAAAAACGATGCATACCATTCTAGTACATCTACATTTTTGAAAAGGAAAAATTTTTTAAAGAGCTTTCACTGTTACAAATGTTTTACATTGTTTTAAGCCGTTTTAATACGATCTTAAATTTTACACAATTTATAAACAATTTTTGTACTAATTTAATGAAAGCTCAAATCGCCACGCTGTCTTTTTAAATGTAAATTGCATTTTCATAAATATTATTTATATTTGCAATCATTTACGTTGTGTATAACTTAAATTTTGTGAAAATAGCTCAAAATCAAAATAGTAAATAAATTTCATACATATTTGACGAATTTGTATGCAGTAATACAGATATTTTATACAAATTAATGTGAATAAACAAATTTTAATTTTATACATACTTACTAAAACTAATACTTACGTCAATTTCAGATACTTATCAAATACGTCTTATAATAATTAATTAATAAATAATATATAATTAATAAGCAATAGTGTTAGTAAAAGCAAATTTAGATAATTTAAGCTAATACGTTGTACTATTTTTTATTGAAAAAGAAGAATAGTAAATGTAATATATTTTGTAAACGAACAAGTGCTATTTATATTTATAATTACGTTTCATAGTAAAGCATATACAGGTCTGCATCCATTATAGATTTTTGTGCAAAAATGTAGAAATTTTTTAATTAAATTAAAATTGTTTACAAATTCGTGTTTACTAAGGGCCTGAGTACACATGTGTTAAATAACTCTTCTTATATTCTAGGTACGCTATATACATCAATAAAAATAAATTATTGCGAAGGTAATGAAAAAATAATTCAATCAAATGGGATGTAGATTAACTATTGATTCACCAATATATATTATAATAAAAGTAAGAATGCAAATCTGTAATGGTTTAAATAATAAGTGATATTATAATAATTAAAAATCAAATTAAGATGTAATGGTTTAAATAATAAGTGTTATTATAATAATTAAAAATCAAATTAAGATGTATCGATATTTGCTATATAACAAATTCTATATGGATATCTAGGGATTAAAATAAAAATTATTTACCTGACTATTTACAAGGGATTATTTTCAGGGTAGTCGTCGGATTAGCTTGGGCCCTGAGCCCGATGGCGCCTATAGCAATGTGGCGTACGGCAAGCTGCCATTATGCTACACCCTGTTGACGGTACTGATTCTTTCTCAGATTAAAAGAACTGCGAAAATTATTCTAATTCTAAATAAACTCATCCATGAGTTATACTGTTGCTAAATAAAACATAACCTCCTACCATCTTTATTTATGTTCTGTATTTAGTTAGTTGTTTAACTCAAACTTTTCCCTGACGATACACTATTAGAGTAGTTAGAAACGTTAGATCTTTTCAAACAACTAACTAAATACACAACATAAATAAAGATAGTAAGATCTTATTTTGTCTTTTTTGATTAGCAGCGGTATAACTTATGGCTTTTAATCTTAAATAAACATTATTAATACAATACAATTATAAATACGCCAAAAGCAACCACGGCAGCTTTTGAAACAATACAAAATGAAATTCAATTTTTATGTTTTTTTATTTAACATAAAGTATTGCATTAGTATAATACCTCAACCAAAAATTCATTAATACATTTCAAATAATTACCAAATTATATAAAAAAAATGCATATTTATCGCATTTAATTTCTTCTGTACGACGTTATAGATCGGTCGTTAAATGTAAAATTGCATACGTTCACACAACTGTATTGTTTTGATTACATATTAAATGTGTTTCTCAAAGAAAAATTCATAAAAGTAGATTCAAATAATCTGTTTATGCGGACATTAAAATGGTTATAGATTATATTAATAAAAGCCTTAAACTACATAAGCACAGAAATAACAGGTGTACAGTTGAAAAAGTATAATATACGTATATAAACTTTTTTTAGGGAAAGTTGGGGATTTTTATTTATTCTATTTTCTATGAATTTTCCAATTAGCAAAACTATTTTTTAAACAAAAATTGTTGTAATTATGTTAATTATTAATTATTTTTCTTTCCAGTATTTTAAAAATGATTTTCATTTCCAGACCTAGAGTAGAAACGGTCATCTATGATTACAATTCCTTGTAAGTGCGAAAAACTATTTTTTTTATGGAAATGTTTTGCCGTTATCGTTAAGTACGTAAATGAAAGTATTTGTTATTTCAATGAATCTCGGAGTACCGATGGTGTTTGGATGAAACATTAAAAATAACGTCTAAATATGATTGCTGTCTATGTTGCCTTATGCCGACTTAAAATTTTATTTTTTTCCACTAAAAATAAAATGCAATATATAAGGTTATGTTATGATTTAGTTGGTCGTTCTCATTAATTACTTTTACGTTTAACAATTATTAAATTTATAAAAAGTTACACAGTTTTTCATTTTTATTTTCTGTAGATGCTTTTAGTGTCTGAATATTCGATAATTTACGCAATGTTTGTTGACATAATATTCTCGATTTCCATCTTTTAGGAGCCTTTTCTGGAGATTTTACCGTAGTATTTTTTCATTCAAACACAATGAAATATTTATAATCTATTATTTCTTTCTTTATCTATGTTTATACACTCGTTATAATATAAATAAACACACTAAGGCGATCGCGATTCAATTATCTATCATTAACTAGGTGCAGCATAGACGTCAATGACGTCACGGTTCGGGTACAATTTTTAAATTTAATAATTTATTTACACTGCAAAAGCTTTTAGAAAATTCTAATTTTTTGTAAAGTGTAATCCTTCCAAATATTAAACATTATAAATTGCTGAATGACCCCATTGTGGGAATTTACTGACTTTAGTATGTTGTATTATATTACAATGAACTTAACACTCAAAGTTGCAACTTCCACTTTAACTTTAACCATTGATTTTATATATTCAGATAGACACTTCATATAGCGTCGAAGGAAATCGAATTATGGTTCAAAAGTGTACGCTAGATTCGGTGACTTTTCAAAAGCGCGAAATGTCGTATTTTCGATAATTACAGTCGGGTTCATTTCATAGTGCAAGGATAGTACGGTATGTAAATAACACAGACAAATGCATACAAAGCTATTTAGAATCGAGTACATGGTCATCGCGGTACAAGTTTGTTGTTTTAGGACGTTCTCTAATAACAGGGATTTTATATACAAAACCAATGCTAATAATGATTCATACATAAAGTGTATT